>ML780579.1:493842-511119 GCA_009831015.1 Picea engelmannii
GGTATGATAGAAGTTTTTTCTGTGTAATGGTTTAGATTTATTATTTTTAGGCTGCAACTGTTACCTTCCACGCATAGTGTTTTTTTTTTATATCTTATGACTGAGTTGAATCTTATTGGCAACGTTTTCCTTACCTATTATTGACTTTGATCCTGAGGTTATACTTGACGACTATTCTTGATGGTAAAACTCAGTTTGTTTCCATTGATGAGCCCATCAAACATGATGTTAAAACTCAACAATGTTTTTCCTTTTTCTGACCACGATTTTGTGATAAAACACAATGATTTTTCTCTTCATTCTGAATTGTAATTTACACCTGTGTTTCATTAACCATGATTCTATTGCCACTTGCACAATTCCTAATCCACGGATTGGCCCCATGCACAGTAATTTATGACTGCTATACATGATATGTGTTTGCGTTTATGAGGGCAATTTATGATATTGGTATTGTGATTTATTGGTATGCCAGCGTTGACAGTAACCTGAATAAGTGACAACCCTTTTCATATGCGTTTTGTGCAATAATTAGTCAGCAATGATGTAGTATAAACTAAACAACGTTCTTAGCAATTAACATTGAAGGTTTTTACCCAACATGCTTGAAGTGAATTGTTTTCACCGAGATTCATACTCCTTAATAATATCAATATCTCTAGATGTAAATTAACCATAGTTTTAAATATCTGAACCTTCCACGAGAGTCATGACAACATGGATTTCTGACTGGTTCTACCAGATATATTTACTGTATCGTGGTTTTTGTTGCAGCATACTCACAGTTAGTATCAAACCAATGTATTTTATTATCCAAGCTTATGGAAGTTTCCTTCTCTTACAATCTAACTCCTAGTTGACACTAAACCTTATCATCCCACATCACAGCTTTAAGAGATCCTTATCCATAACTTGAACTACTCTTCAACTTTTATTTCAAATTTAATGTTGTTTTAGAAATGAGTTATTGCTCACAACTAGAAACGTCAGAACTTACATAATTAAGCCTGTAATGATAAGTTATGCAAAAAAAATGGAAGTAATGACACTTGGATGTAATTTATTATTATTGTTTACTCACTTAAAATGTTAGTTGGAAAATTGAAAAGTTGACATTTGGATATGATCCATGATAAGGATGGAGTTAATTAATATGGTACATTTAAAATCTTAAAAGGTTAGTTAGGCTAATTCAGTATTTATATTGTTGTTACCTTAATTATTGAACAACATTGGTAGAATTATGATGTACAACCTTGTAAATGAATTATTCTTTTATGTGATTAAATGGGTGCTCAGTCACATCAAAATTTTGGCATATAGTTCTAGTTGTAAGTAATAATAATTTCTTAAGATAGAAACCTAGTTCATTTTTAATTAGTGATATAAGACAACAATTTCATATGGTCTCAGTTCTACAAGATAGTGAATTCAGTTCTAAAGGAAGGCAATATATATTTATCTAATTTGGGATTCAGATTATAGCTGCAACGATCTTTGTTTTCATAATAATCTTTTGAATTGACCAGTTGTTTTTGTTTCGCAAGAAATTAGTGTGTTATATGAATGTCATAGTCGTCTCCTTGACCCATCGATTGTGTGCTTGGATCAACAGTGTTCTTGTTAGTAACCCGACTCCTAGCGCATTGGATTCATCTATATACCTTAGTCCAGATAGGTTATGTTGCACCAGGGTTATTGTCGCACCTATCACCTGGCGATGGAAGGATTCCTGATGAGGGGATCATTGTGCACCCTAAAGGATAGAGGCGAAGGATAACTTGGCCGAGGTTGTGATACCCATTATGGGCATTGCTCGTTGTAGTCATTGGAATTTGGGTTGTAACACCTTCATGCATTTGTTTGCGCACCTTAGAGTTTCTAGTTACTAGCCATTGAGGTTGTTGTGTCGGGATGGGGGATGGTTTCCTTAGTCTTGTAAATGTCATCGTGTTGTGTGTCCGGCAGGGAGTTGTTCCTATCTTTGATTTACACATGTTTTTCCTAGTTGATTGTTGTTCTAGTGCATTGAGTCGTTGTTTTCTGTGGCCTGATATGCGGGTGTGGTGCTTGCCATTAGATGTGTTGTTTAGTTGTAATCATAGTTGTCATCCTGTTAAAAAAAAAAACATCTTGCTCTTTGCTTCGCTTTTGTTTGTAACTCTAAGGGGTCATTACATATGGTATCAGAGCGAGGTTCAACCCGCGACTTGGGAACACTCTGTATTTTGTTGTTATGATATTTGATTATAATGTTGCTAATTAATTTGACTTGTATTCATGCAGGTAATCATGGTTAGAGGATGCCACGGAGGCAGCTGACGGGGTGCTAGGGGAGGAGGTGTGACGCCTCCAGTAGCATCCACGCATGAGGGGTCTAACCTCCAGGGAGATGAACAGGTTGTTAGGAAGGAGAAGATAGTGGTGGGTGATGTGGTTGGGATAATGAAGTCCTTTTAGTGCATGTATGAGGCATTGATCAACCGTTTGGACAGAGATGAGGCCAGGGCGTCGGCACCCCCTGAGGGTCCACCGCACGCTCTGGTTGGTACTGGTAGCATTCACCGAGAACTCGAGAAGGTCAAATTTCCCAAGTTCTTTGGTGCCCCAGAATGACACAGCTACCAAGGCATGGTTGGATAATATGGCCATGTTCTTTTCACTTCGCAACTATACCTCCAACATGAAGTTCTGCATAGCGGTCTTTCAGCTGAAGGGGAGCGCTCTTCTATGGTGGAAGATGCTCCCATCGGAGTTTAACATGGCCATCGAAGACATGTCATGGGAATTGTTTGAGGAATAGTTCTGAGACACGTGCCTTTCAGATGAATTCATTGAGCATCATATCAATGAGTTCAACGCCTTATGACAGGGTGGTCATACGGTGCCCAAGTACGAGGCTTGTTTTATGGAGTTGCTTTGATATGCTCCACATCTTAATACTAATAAACTTAAGGTCAACAGGTTCTTTTTCGGCCTTAATGTCGGCATATATGCAAAGATTAGGATTTTGATGCCTCAGACCTTGCATGATGTCGTCCAGAAGTCCCTCATATCAGAGGAGCAGCTTATCAGTGGGGGTCAAATTAGGACTCCAGCGAGACCAATGGGGCAGGTATCGTCTAGTGCATCACAACATCAAACACCGGTTAGACATATGGTAAGATATCATGGCTTCCAGAGAGGATCCAATTTCACTACATCTCGATGACCAATGCCTCAGAAGAGGAATCCTTACCTAGGACCACAACATCAACCACAGTGTCAACCATAGTAGTAGCAGTTTAGGCCTGTTCAGTAGAACAGACCAGGATTCTCGACCAGTGGGTTGTCAACTTCTACTTCAGGTACCAGGAGTACTAGACCGAATAAGGGGTGTTAAACTTGTGGGGAGCCACACTACCAACACGATTACCCAGTGGAGAGGACTAGAGCATCTGGATCAATCGGACCCACTACCATGGGAGATTTGGGCAAGGCCCATCAGATTCATGCAGTGGTGAATAATTGATAGGCAAAGCACCAATTGACTCTTCTCAAGACGTTAGGTACCATCGTTGACCAGACCCTTAGTATTTTGATAGATCACGGTGCTACCGAGAGTTTCATTTCTGGTGCAATGCTAAAAAGGATTAAGGCAAGGGAAGTCGAACAAGATGAGTTTAGCTTTGTAGAGATGGCTTCATGAGCCAAAAAAAAGGTTGGAGAGAAGGTTATGGGCTGTACCCTTAACCTGGGAGAGTTTTTCACCAAGGCCAACCTATACATCACGATATTAGGATCTTATGATGTCGTGATCTGTATGGATTGGTTGGAATCACATGAAGCGATACTCAACTGTAAGATGAAACAATTGAGCTTGGTCAATGATGAGGGATAGATACACGTGATTGTAGGTCGGAACCAGGGAGTTTCCCTGAGGTTTATCTCTTCCTTGCAATTACGGAAGGGCATGCGCAAGGGATGTAAGATTTATGTGATCCTTGCATTAAATGAGAAGGGAGTACTGAAAGGTATAGAACATGTTCTTGTGGTGAGAGAGTTTGCAGACGTCTTCTTGGAGGAGTTACCTAAGATGTCGTCAGAGAGGGAATTGGAATTTACCATAGACCCGAAACTAGGGACTGAACCGATAGAAAGAACACCTTATCGGATGTTGACCCTGGAGTTACAGGAGTTGAGAATGCCACTGAAGGAGTTGTTGGACCTGTGACTTATACGTCCAAGTGTGTCACTACGGGGTGTGCCTGTTATTTTCATATGAAATAAGGATGGGTCATGGAGACTCTGCATTTACTACCATCAATTGAACAAGGAAATGATCAAGAATCAACATCCATTATTGAGGATTGATGATCCATTCGATCAGATGAAGGGTGTGACGACGTTTTCAAAGATCGATTTGCGATCAGGGTATCACTAGTTATGGATCAAGGAAGATGACATCCCTAAGACTGCATTTAGGACAAGGTTTTGACATCACGAGTTTATTGTTTTACCATTTGGATTGACAAACTCCCTAGGGGTATTTATGAGTTCGATGAACGGGGTGTTCCGCGAGAACTTGGACAAGTTCTTCCAAGTATTCACTGATGATATTTTGATTTACTCTCGAATGAAGGAGGAGCATGATGAGCACTTGCGCTTGGTACTATAGTGTCTGTGAGAGAAAAAATTGTATGGGAAGATGTCCAAATGGTTATTTTATCAATCGAATACTCACTACTTAGGGCATGTCATATTCGACGAAGGTATCATCGTGGATCTAGCAAAGGTTGAGGATATTATGGAAATTCATACACCGATGAATGTCTCGAAAGTGCATAGCTTCATGGGTTTAGCAGGATGCTATCAATGGTTCATCGAGGGATTTTCAAAGATAGAAAATTTGATCACGGAATTGCAGAAGAAGAACAAGAAGTTTTTTTGGAACGAGAAATGCGTGGAGGCATTTCAGAGGCTCAAGGAGCTATTGAAAACAACACCGATACTAAATGTCCCTGACATGGATGCGGACTTCTTGGTGTGCACTAACACGTCCAAGAAAATCTTAGGCAGAGTCTTGATGCAAGATGGTCGGGTGATTGCTTACATTTTGAGGAAGTTGAGAAAGCATGAGTAGAACTATGTGATGCATGATTTGGAGATTTTAGCAATTGTGTATGCCTTGAAGGTTTGGAGACACTACCTTGTTGGATGAAAATTTGAATTAAAAACAAAACACTGTGGACTATAGAACATCTTTACACAAAGACACCTGAACACGTGACAACAAAATTGGTCGGAATTGCTTAGCGAGTATGACTTCAAGATTACTTACATAAAATGATCAATGAACCAAGTGGAAGATGCATCGATTCGAAGACCATGCATATTTTCAGTGTTTCCACTTTAGACAAATCTACGTGAAAAGATTCTAAATTTACAGTGCGACAATGATTGGTATAAGGAGGTCAAGGATTTTAACGGACAAAACACAATGATGGTACCAATATTTGAAGGATTTATGTTTGACGAAGATGGATTATTGAGGTTTAAAAATCATATTTGTGTACCACCAAATGACGAGTTGAGCATTTTGATCCTAAATGAGGCCCACAGAGAAGTGTACATGGCTCACCCGGATGTCACAAAGATGAGGGCGGACCTTAAACCCTTATTCTTCTAGAAATGAATGAAGGAGGACATAGTCAACTATGTGGCCAGATGTCTAGAATGTCAGTTGTTAAAGGATGAACATAGACATTTAGCAGGATTACTACAGCCACATGGTATTCCAGAATCGGAATGGGAGGTTATTTCTATGGATTTCATTGTTAGATTGTTTTTGACGACAAGGAGACACGACTAGATTTTTGTGGTAGTCTACACTCTGATGAAGAGTGTGTTGGATTACTGAGAGGGGGGGTGAATCAGTAATACCATAATTATAATCTTCTTTCTTCAAATTTCATATCAATGTAGAATTATTATCCAATAATGAGTAGTAGGAAATAAACGATCACACACATACACAGTACACCAGTGTTTTACGTAAAAACCCAAATCAAGAGAAAACCACGGAATACTTTTTCTTATATGTCTTAAAGAATTACATTCATTGGAAGTACCAACTTCCTTTTTTTTCCATTTGTAACTAGAAGGAGGCTCCAACCCCCTAGTTTCTCAGGCTACAACCTGAGGGAACCTCCAACTCCCCAATTCTCTGGCTACAACTAGAAGGAGGATAAAACACCCAATGTTCTTCGGCTACAACCGAAAGGTGGCTACAAACACCTTTCCTTGCCCTGTCCTACCACCCTAAAGTAGAAGTAGAATGATGGAACCACTGTCACACTATCACTGTGAGATAAATCGTTGTAAACATGTACCAATAAATCTGAACCATGCATCAACTTGGATCAACCTATACCTCAACCTGTAATCAACCTCATGTATGTGCACCAACTCATCAACTACTTGTCTCAAAAATCTACTCAACATGTACCACAACTAAAATCCCTCATCAATTTCATCATCCAAATCTGATTTGTAGCTCTGTAATAGACCTTAGAAAGCACCATCAAAATAATTTATCCTTCCTTGCATTTCGGCCTTCTTTTCTTCACCTTCACTCAGAATTCCAGTTTAGATATCCTTGGTTATGTCAGACACATATAGATATTCAATATGCTCAAGTGTGATTCAAATGAGAGAGCCTTGCCTCTTATTTATACTCTCCAAATAGCTTCCTTAAAAACATCTTCTAGGTCACTTGGCCCACTTTCCTTATTTTAGGGTTGGGTCCACTTCTAATTTCTCCATTAAATTTATTATTGAAATAATTTGTTTTGTATTCACTTTGAATTATAATACACTCATCACTTCACTTTATTATTTACCTTTTAAAATATCTTAAACCACTTTGACTATTTTGACCTTTTGGGGCTTCTAGATGACATATGAGGGTCCTCCAACTTCGTAAGGCCATAACTCTCAAACCGTGAGGATTTATGTGGCATTCTACATACCACCAGAAATTGCATGAAATGTACTATCCATATAGAATAGTATTATATGAAAATATATCATAACTCATACTGCTACCCATCAAACCAACTTGGGTCTATTACCCAAACCTGGGGTCTCCAACTTCTCATGGCGATAACTCTCTAACCATGAGGAATTATGTGACGTTCCACATACCATCGGAAATGGCATGACAAGCACTATCCATCTAGGATATTTTCCCTGACAAATTAACTTTCCTTCATCTCATTATTCCAAAATTAAGCATGGGTTCTCTTACTCCACAAAGCGTCTTCCTGTGAGGGATTTCACCATAACGGGACCACTTTGGAGTTCATCCATATTTACTTCTTATCAACCATGAAAAAATAGTAATGAGTCATATTTACATCAAACAATATTGGGTCCATTACCTAAACCTTTGTGCTATGGGGCTTTCTTCAAGGGTTGACATCAATGACAGCCAACCTTAATCAATAGAGTGCTCATTTTATTCCTATGTGTACGACATATCAGGAACCTGACATAGCTAGATTTTTCATCAGTGAGATTGTGAGGTTGCATGGCATACCTAAGAGGATTATATCCGATCAAGGATTGGTGTGTACTGGATGATTTTGGACTAGTTTCCAAGAGGCCTTGGGGACCCAACTTAACTTTAGTACTGCGTATCACCCAGAGACTGATGGGCAGACTGAATGAATGAACTAGATCTTGGAAGAAATGTTTCGCATGTACGTGATGGACCAACATAAGCGTTGGGAAGAATTCTTGCCACTGGTATAATTCGCATATAACAACAATTGCCAAAGCACCATTAAGATGGATCCTTTCGAGTTTATTTATGAGCGACTGTGTTGGATGCCTTTGAGTTGGGATCAACTCGAGAATAGGGTCCTGGTGGGACCAGAAGTGATCCAATATATGGAAGCTCAAATGAAAAAAATAAGACAAAGGATCAAAGAAGCACAGGATCAACAAAAGAGTTATGTTGATGCGCACCATGTAGACCATAGTTATGAAGTTAGCGATTGAGTCTTCTTGTGGGTAAAACCTCGTAAGAGTTTGATCAAGTTTGTAAAGGGAGCTAAACTCTCTCCTAGGTTCATGGGAACTTTCAAGATTGTGGAGAGAAAGGGGTCCATGGCCTATCGACTAGCCTTGCCTGATTCTTTGAGGTGTATGCATGATGTTTTTCACGTATCTGTTTTGAGACATTATATTAGTGATCCTACACATGTTATTGACATGAGTTCCTTCCAGGTATCATACATGGGGGCACCCATGGATGAGTTGATCTGCATCTTGGATCATTGCATTCAATAGCTATGGTGTCGAACGATGAATTAGGTCAAGGTCCAGTGGGACAACTATAGTCTGCACTCAGCGACCTGGGAAGACACATATGATATGGGCCATCCGTTTCCATTTTTGTTTGATAGATAGACTTATGACACTGTGATACATATTGTTTCGGCACTTATATACTATGAAACTTTGGGATGAATTTTAGACCAAGAGGAGGTGTACGTAACATCCCACTCTTGCACGCACTGAGCGAACTTATTCTTTGAGGACACTTTCTTGCAAGTGATCCAGATTATTATACTATTGGCCATTGATTATGATTATGAGGCATTATGGATGTGATTATATGTTATTTTGATGTATTGACTTAGATAGGTCCTATTGACTCAGTTCTCCTGAGTGTGCAGGATTTGGACCTCAAGGATATTGAGGCATCGATGAAACCCTTGGACTCTGGATCGAGTCAGGAAGTGGACTATTAGGGTTTGATTGTTGTATATATGACATATGTGCATCTAATTAGATGTTATGATTATGGATTTTATTCTGACATGATTCGTTGATGATGCAGGTTGACGATAGCTTGTTGACCAGACTCACATGTAGAGTAGAGGGGTCACGCATGACTACCAGAGACACTGAGGGAGAGGTGTGGAAAGAAGCCCTACCACAGACTAGTAGCACTCCCGTTGCGGCTCGAACTGTAGGTTAAGGATTTCCTAGTTCAAGAATACCCACGATGTCATGAGGGAAGACTGCGACAGTTGCTCACGATGATTCTAAGGGGTGTGCAATAAGGCAGGGGCCTTATTCCTTAGAGGCCATTAGTCTCCCACAATATCACATGACGGAGTATTGACTCCAGGGGTTTTTGATGTATACCAAGTCAGCCAGGAGGAGAGTGGCACCCTTGGAGCACGTACTGCATCCTGAAGGGAATGTTGTGCAAGGGAAACAGAATGAGGCGAGTGGAACCCTTGGAGCACCTAGTGCATCTTGAAGGTCACGTCGCATTGTTAACTAAAAAGTGCATAAACCTAGATGGTATTAGAACGAATAATGTGTTAAGAAATATTTAATAACAATTTCCCTAATAAAATGTCATCCAACCTAGGACAATAAAATCTAGGTCTAAGTGATACTTGTGAAAATAATAATAATAATAATAATAATAATCATCATCATCATTTTTAAACATGTGACGAGAAGGGTGTAAGCCATTCAATTAATTTATAAAAATCAAATTACTTTCGGGGATTACTTTTTTAACAAAAAAAGAAATAATTGTTTTGTTACTTATACTAATTAAAAATTTATTAATTAAAAAGAAAAGGGGAAAAAGGTAATTTCCTACACTTTCTAATTTGAGTTTTAGATAAAAAAGAAAAAGGGGAAATTTAAAAGAATTAGGAAACTAAGGGGAAAATGGGGAAACATAAAGAGAAAGGGAAACTTGAGGAAAACGCATAATGACTAACTTAGCAAAGAATCTTGCCTTTAAGAACTTTCTAAATTGAACTCAACTAGTAAATTAGTAAGGGGGTAAGTCATTAAAATGTGTAAGGGAATATGGGGACACCTAGGAGCGATTCTAGGAATGCCTTTAGGTGGGTGAGAGAAATAGGAGTAATTAAATAAATAATGATATTAATTTATGGTGCAACGAAGGGGATGGGTGACACATGTATGGGGAGGATTTGCCTGAATTAAATTATTGAACATTAAATTAAATGGGAAATTGGGAAAGAAATGACTTAGAAACTCTATATAAAGGAGGGAGGAGGAGGAGGATGGATCTCTTCCTAGATGTGTAACGTTATGCTACAGGATTTTTGACTTGACTGACTTATATTGTGGGATTTGGGATACCCATCTTAGTGAGGAGTGGTAGCTCGGCCTTGCGAGGTGAGCTGGGAGCTAGTTGGTCTCTGGTTTAGTGTGCATGGCCCCTTTGCAGCTCAGGGGGCTAAGGGGGAAGACGATTATCCCTAGCGTTGGTAGGGAGGTACCGATGAAGCCACAACGGTCGGGAAGTGGGAGAGGGATGGAGCACGCGGGACAATGACTCTGAGCGGTCGACTTGGGCTATGGTACACATCCTTTTATTATGAATGGTAGATTAATATTGATCTTGCGCTTTCATTTCTGTACTTTTAATTGTGTAAAGAAAGTATTTTAATTATCATTTTAATCGAGAACTTAAACTCACCATAGCCTTAATATCTCTACTTGACTTTATTCCCTTGGCAATCGATCCCTAAATGATGTGACTGTCCTATTGGTTTTATTGACTTATTGTGAAGAGTTTGTGCGTTTTACTTCGTCCTCATCCCTAGATCACCAGTCCACGCCTGAGAAATCATCCAGGAGTTGGATTGACGGTCATCACTTCGGTATTAATAGACCTATAGATCCTAATGACCTACTTTTATGTGTGTGGATGATGACTGAAGGATGTGTTTGCCCAGTTGTTTACCCCTTCTTATCTTGGCATTTTGATCTCTACCTTTGCAATGGTCCCTGCATGTTATATCACCTCTGTGTCCTAAATGTTCTCAGTGTCTGAAAACTGTGTTTAGTAACCTTTGCGTTTTATTGTATTTGATGGAAAATTTTCTCTGCATTCAACACACTCACCCACAAAAATAAATTTAACTTTGTGTTTTTATTTATTTATTCATGGATAATTTAATTATGCATTTAATGCACTCTCTGGCAAATACACTCTGCGTTTTTATCAACTTTTCATGGAAACATTTTACCCTACGGTCTTACTCATATCAGTGTAGTTTTAGTGCAAAAGTGGTACCCCACTTATTCACCTTACCCAACAAATTTCCTTGGCATTTTCACTGTGTATGGTAGCGTTTTTTTTTCTGTGTAATGGTTGAGATTTATTATTGTTAGGCTGCAATTGTTACCTTCCACGCATAGCTTTTTTTTTTATATATTATGACCGAGTTGAATCTTCCTGGCAGCATTTTCCTTACCTATTATTGACTGCGATCTTAAGGTTATACTCAGCGACTATTGTTGATGGTAAAACTCAATTTGTTTCCATTGATGAACCCGACAAGCATGATGTTAAAACTTAGCAATTGTTTTCTTTTTTCTGATTGCGATTCTGTGATAAACCACAATGATTTTTTTCTACGTTCAGAATCATAATTTACACCTATGTTTCATTAACCATGATTATATTTCCACTTACACAATTCCTAATTCATGGATCGGCCCCATGAATAGTCATTTATGATTGTGATACATGATCTGTGTTTGCATTTATGAGGGCTAACAAAGTCGCTTATGCTGGCGATTTATGATTTTGGTATTGTGATTTATTCGTATGCCAACATTGACAATAACCTGAATAAGTGATATCCCTTTTCATATGTGTTTTTTGTAATAATTAGTCAGCAATGATGTAGTATAAACTAAACATCGTTCTTAGCGATTAAAATTGAAGGTTTTTGCCCAGCATGCTTGAAGTGAATTGTTTTCACCGAGATACATACTTCTATAATAATATCAATATCTCTAGATGTAAATTAACCATAGTTTTAAATCTCTGAACCTTCCACGAGATTCATGACAACATGGATTTCTGACTGATTCTACCAGATATATTTACTGTATCGTGGCTTTTGTTGCAGTGTACTCACAGTTAGTATTAAACCAACGTATTGTATTATCCAAGCTTATGGAAGTTGCCTTCCCTTACAATCTAACTCCCAGTTGAGACTAAACCTGAGCATCCCACATCACATATTTAAGAGATCCTTATCCATAACTTGAACTACTCTTCAACGTTTATTTCAAATTTAATGTTGTTTTAGCAACATGTTATTGCTCACAACTAGAAAAGTAAGAACTTACATCATTAAACCTATAATGAAAAGTTATTCAAAAAGATTGGAAGTAATGACACTTGGATGCAATTTGTTATTATTGTTTACTCACTTAAAACGTTAGTTAAAAAATTGAAAAGTTGACATTTGGATATGATCCATAATAAGGATGGAATTAATTACTATGGCACATTTAAAATCTTAAAAGGTTAGTTAGGCTAATTCAATATTTATATTGTTGTTTCCTTAATTATTGAACAACATTGGTAGCATTATGATGTGCAACCTTGTAAACGAATTATTCTTTTATGTGATTAAATGGGTGCTGAGTCACATCAAACTTTTGGCATATAGTTCTAGTTTTAAGTAATAATAATTTCTTAAGATAGCAACCTAGTTCATTTTTAATTAGCGATTTAAGACATCAATTTCATATGGTCTAAGTTATACAAGATAGAGAATTCAGTTCTAAAGGAAGGCTATATATATTTATCTAATTTTGGATTCGAATTATAGCTGCAAAAATCTTTGTTTTCATAATAATCTTTTGAATTGACCAGTTGTTTTTGTTTCGCAAGAAATTAGTGTGTTATATGAATTTCATATCCGTCTCATTGACCCGTCAATTGTGTGCTTGGATAAACACTCTTCTTGTCAGTAACCCAAATCCTACCACATTAGATTCATCTAGAGTCCTTGGTCCAGATAGGTTATGTTGCGCCAGGGTTATTATAGCGTCTATCACCTGATGACGGTAGGATTCTTGATGAGGGGATCATTGCAAACTCTAAGGGATAGAGGTGAAGGATAACTTCGTCGAGGTTGTGCTACCTATTATGGAAATTGCTCATTGTAGTCATTGGCATTTGGGTTGTAACGCCTTAATGGGTTTGTTTGTGCACCTTAGAGGTTCTAGTTACTAGTCGTTGAGGTTGTTGTGTTGGGATGGGGGATGTTGTCTTTAGGATTGTAAGCACCGTCGTGTTGTGTGTCTGGCAGGGAGTCATTCCTATATTTGATTTACACATGTTTCTCCCAATTGATTGTTGTTCTAGTGCATTGAGTCGTTGTTTTCTATGGCCTGATATGCGAGCGTGGTGGTCGCCGTCAGATGTGTTTTTTAGCTGTAATTGTAATTGTCATCCTGTTTAAAAAAAAAACATCTTTCTCTTTGCTTTACTTTTAGTCGTAACGTCTAAGGGGTCATCACATTTACCTAGCTACCACTTGACCTAATTGATACCACTGGATGTTATTAGACTACCTCCTTCCACCTTCTCACCTTTTCCTGCTATCTGCAAGCAAATTGATTCTCTAATACCACTTTATTATATCAGACTATCTCCTTTATCTCTTGCATGCTACCTGAATATAAAATCAGGCTCTAATACCACTTGATGTATCCCCCCTGCTCTCTTGTATTTTGCGTGACCTATCGGTCAAGCATCTTCAAATTTTCAGCCAAATCAGCTTTTCGTGCCTCTGCTACACCCTGGAATCAATTTACACAGGCCCTTGTTTGTTACCACGTAGGTTCAATTCACTCGTGACCTCGTTCTTTGGCGCTTCTGGTAATGGTGAGTGGTGAGTGCTAGCTCCTCTGATAGGCTTTTTTTCAATATGACCACGAGTTATAACCATAGGCCACCCCTCTTCGCAACTTCGGGTTTCGATGCTTTTGACTGTAGTTTACCCGTTTATCTCCAGGCTTCAAACCAGGAATTTACCTAACAAGATCTACGGTTCTCATCTCTCCAACAACCAATGACTATGATATGTTTCAGGCCTTTAGCGTTCGAGAGTTATGAATGTCTTACACTCCTTTTTCCCGAAGTACTCTATCACCGAAGTGATAGAGATGACACCACGTGTCCAGACAATTGATGACTAGGATTTAACTTCTTACCTTTTTTGTGGATGCACACTTCTGGATTCCATGATCTGAAAACATGTGTCCCCCTCATATCGATGATCAAAGTCTCCTTTGCTACTTCGTGAATTCGGGAGTTATGCTCTTTCTCCACAGAAAACTTTAGGATTTCTTTCTTTTAAACTCTCCAATCTGTTGCCACGTATCCTCGTTGAAACCAACGATTGGGATTACTTTGTGGCTTGAGAACTTTGGTTATCCCCACTCCTTAAAAACTTTCAAAAATCCGAAACTATGAAGTGTTGAAAGACTCCACGACTAACCTTAGTGCAACTCACCGAGATCTGATGGTCTGGAATGATCCTACTTTCTCCTGAATGGATCTTGCTCATTAATTTGTGAACTCTTAAAGGGATCCTCCCTATTTAATAATTCTTTCCCACTACCTCTTATGAGTTTATTATTCCATCAAACTTCTGACTCGTCTGAGCATTTTCTTCGACACTTAGTAAAAATTGACCTTGTGTATTCCTTGCAACAGGTATTCCTCCATGACATAGATTCTTTTTGGGTGACTGTGCACACCTTGCAACAGGTATTCCTCCATGAATTAGATTGTTTTTGGGTGACTGTGCACACCTTGCAACATTTCTTCACACTCTTCTACAAATACTCTTAAGTTACTCCTCCTAGGATTGTGAGTCAAAATACTCTGTCAACGCACTCCTTGCATACAAAGCTCCAAGTTATCTCTCCTAAGATTTTTCCTTCTCAACACTTTGAACTTCTTAGAATGACTTCTTCGATACTTAACCCAATATCATCCCTACACACACATTGCAACAAGATTCCTTCAAATTAACTCTTGATGGGCAACTTTGCACTGCTTGCAACAATTATTATACATCTCATTTGTTCCTCCTGAAAAATATGATTCTGAGTGTGTTTCTTCCTATGCACACTTTCAAGATATCCCTCCTGAACTTCTAAGTGAAAACAAACTCTATCAATGTGCACCTTACATATACTTATGCACTCCTTGCAAATAAAATCTTCACGTTATCTCTTATGAGATACTGAGTCGAAATAGACTCTGTCAACGCACACCTTGTGGACACTATGCACTCCTTGCACTTACTCGTAGAAGAGAAACAATTGAAAATTATCTAATATCTCAAAGATTCATACATTCCACGATGTAAATGCATTCATAACATAAGAATAAGTAATAACAAAGAATTCCAATTAACAGAAAGCCTACCATTCATTTATTTAGATAGACACAATAACCGTAAAACCAAACATGTGGTTCAACACTTCTTTTCTATATTCATTCAAATGATATGTACATGGAATCATAAAATTCTCTTTTGTGGCTCAACAACTCTCATCTTGAAATAGATTTTAGCAACAATTATCTTAGCTACAATACTCTTCAGTAGACTCATTTTTGCATACATTACATTTATTTATACAAAATGATCTCAAAGAGATTTTCCCTCCGACTACCTTAGTGCTATCCTATCGAAATAAAATCTTTCAACTACTAAGGATTTATTACACTAAATGTTTGAGACAGACAGATAAGAGAAAATGCTTCGAATTTGTACTGCAAGCTACTAAATTAAAGGAAAATACATTCCCCATCGATATCATGCGATGGTTCATCTCCTAAACATTTAAGACGTTCTTTAATTACAATCTTTTCAATATATTTGCGTGATATGCCCTTATTTCATTCAAAATCACTTGAAAATGTGTGCTAGGGCACTGAGTTGTCTTCCACTTGATCCTTGATGATGATTCTCCTACATCAGACTTGCTTTCAAAATTCATCTAGTACAGACTAGTGCGATAGTACATTGCATACTAGACAGTCATACATGGGGTTGGGGTAGCTTTGTAAAGAGAGAAAAATTCCATCTGGCCTCCCCTCCCATTTTGGGTTGGGTCATATTCATTCAAGGATGTCAACGAAGTACAATTTGAAGTGGACACAATAGAATATTTCCAATTTGGTGAATACATATTCTAGAGGCATGATCCTCTGGATATCATCAAATATCACTGCAACAACTACAGGTACATGCGGGACTACAAAATTGACATCTAGGAGGAGGAGGAAATCCATTATCAAGCAAGAACATACTACGGCATGATATTTAAAAGGATGGGAACCCTTTGGGTAGAATAGTATATGAGCAATGAGTTCAAGAGGCCCAAAATAAAGATGAATAAGATGCAACAACAACAAATACAACATTTGAAGAAACAATAGTTGCGACAGTTGAGGAACAAAGGAAAAGGAAAGTAGAAAAAACTTTTGAATTAGAGGAGAATAAGAAAATAAAAGAAGAGGCCAAACAACATAAACAAAAAGAGTTTGAAGAAGAAACAATAGCCAAATTTGCTACAAAACAACAAAGAAAGAAAGAAAATAAAAGAAAAAAGAAGGAAGAAGAATTTGAATGATAGAAACAAGAAGAAATTGCACAAGTTGAAGTCGAAGTGAAAGCAACAACAAGAACCAAATAAATAGAAGAAACAACAACATCATCAACAAAAACAATGAAAGAAAAAATAAAAAAGAAGAAAGAAGAAAGGAAGGACAATTCATTTCCCATGTACATGGACATTACAAGGTCATCTGCCAATATCCCACTCATAGGGGGACACTTCTTATTGGGTGAGATAGAATTGGGAACGTTCATGCCATCTAAGCCTTAGAAGGTATGCAACTTAAACAAATTCATATTTGACAAAGATTCTGGTAAAATAGTGTCACAAAAAACCAGAAAGATCCTAGTAGTTGGATGTAAGGTAGCTAGAGAGGTAGTAGGGGGGCCCAGAGAGCCCATAGTGATAATAGTGGAGGTCATTCAATATAAGTTGGACTAGGTCCACTATATTATTAAATAAGGCCCACTATGGTAGTTAGATATAATAAATGTAAGAGGACTTCTTAGAAGGTTCTACTTCTAGAAGATTTCTCCTCTAGAATGTTCTTAGGTGATGGTAGCACTATATAAAGGGGTTTAAGCAATGTATTGAGACATGAAGAGAAATATTGTATTTGGAGTTGAATCTCATTAGGAGGAATCCCCCTCGAAGAGGCAAGTGAACAGGAGAGGATCCCTTCCATAATAGGATCCATTGTATGGTGTTACCCTACCCTAAGGGTTTGATAGTAATAAAGAAGATTTTGCATATTGTTCTTGTGTATATGTTGTGGTGCTTTTGTAT
>ML780579.1:559489-587341 GCA_009831015.1 Picea engelmannii
CATAAGAGTTCGATCAATTTTGGAAAGGGAGCTAAACTCTCTCCTAGGTTCATGGGACCTTTTGAGATTGTGGAGAGAAAGGGGCCCGTGGCCTATCGACTAGCCTTACCTGATTCTTTGAGGTGTATGGACGATGTTTTTCATGTATCTATTTTGAGACATTATATTAGTGATCCTACACATGTGATTGACCTGAGTTCTTTGCAGGTATCAGACGAGGGAGTGCTCATGGCTGAGCCGGTCCGCATATTAGATCATCGCGTTCGACAGTTACGACGTCGAACGGTAGATCAGGTCAAGGTCCAGTGGGACAGTTATAGTCCACACTCGGCGACCTGGGAGGACGCAGATGATATGCATCAGCAGTTTCCATTTTTGTTTGATGGCTAGACTTATGATACAGTGATACTTTATTTTTGCATGTATACTGAGAAACTTCGGGATGAAGTTTAGACCAAGAGGGGGTGTATGTAACATCCCGCTCTAGCGCACTGAGACCACTTATTATTTGAGGACACTTGCTCGCAAGTGATCTGGACCCTTTTTGACATCACAGAGATCTTCCCATCTGAGATGACTGGGCACGTTGACTTTAAGAAATCTTCGATACACTTCGTCCATTTCTGTATACTTGGCGAATGTAGGCTTGGTGAGGAATATGTATCGAATCTTGTGTTGGATACTGATGTCCCACTGAAGGGCATCCAAGAATGCCTTGCTGGTGATGCTCCCTTGTATGTTTGCAAACTTTGAATTTTCCTTAGCCACTTCGGCTAATTTCTTCTTGTAGTCTGGGAGCGTCATCAATTTATCATTGATCACTTTCAGACCAGGAAGACCTTTCTTCTGAAGAGCTTCAATCTTACTGAAGAATCTCTGTACCCCTAGGTCCATGGCCTGAACCTTTTCTTCCAACTGAAGCATTAATCCTCTCTTGGTCAAAAATCTTTTGACCTCAAGGATGGTCTCTGTTCTGTCTTCAATCTTCAGCTCTTCGATCTCTTCGCTGGTCTTAGAATTGAGGAATTTGATGATCTCGTTCGCTTGTGTTCGCATATCTCCCAATTCCACTCGGATCTTCTTGATGGCTTGTTTGCTTCTCATCACCAACTCATTCTACTCAAACATGATCTGGATCATTGGCCATATTTCATTCATGGACTTAGTGATGTCTGTCCATACATTCTCCTTAACCTCGGCCAAAGTCTTTCCTGCCACTGTTTGCTTCCGGAGCTGCTGTAACTCCTGTTTGAGTTGCTCTGTCACCTGATTTTCCTTGGAGAGGCTGGTCTGGAAGGAAGTTTTGAGTTCCTGAAGGTTCTCAACTTCCTTTTTTAGCCTGCTAATCTCTGTCTCCTGCAGGTTCATCTTTTCCATGGATTCAGCCAGGTCGGTTGTCTTCTCTTGGGATGTGAATAGAGTCATGGACGAGACTGTTGTCACCGATGCTGTGCTCACTCCTGCAATAGGGATATCACTCAATGGAATCACTTCCATTGGATTCAGTTGCTATTTCTCTTTTAACAATTTCTCCATCTCAGCTTCCATTTCTTTAAGATGTGCATTCTGCTCCATGAGAAGCTTTAGCATTTCATCCTTATCGCCTTCTTTCTCTGCTATCTTCTTCACCTGCGAATCCTTTGTAGGAGGGAGCTTCAGTTGTTTCCTCAAGGATGCTATATCAACATTCTTCTTCTTTATCATTTCCTCTGCTGCTTTCACATTTGAAGGATCATAACCGATCTTGAGGACCAGCTCCTCCAAATTTTGATCCTATTGTCCTTTGCAAAGGATGATATCTTATCCATCTTTAATTGTGTTTGAACATTGTTCAGGGACACCTGTAATTTCGATGTAGCAGTAGAATCATGTGCCAGAGTGTAGAAAACTGTTTCCCCTATCTGCTTATGCAGATCCATCTGGTCAGCCGGATGCACGTCCTTCATCTGAAACTCAAAGCTGGCCCTCTTGTAGTCAATGATCGTCTTGGGGTTTGGTACCTGCGCCTGGAGGAAAGCCATGTGCATTCTGCCCTTTTCTGTGTCAAATGCATACAACAGCCTATGCTACGCAGTCGACGTCTGCTTCCAAAGCTGAGCACAAGTACTGCTAGTCAAGGTTTGGTTCTTTTTCTTTATCGGCTCATACTTCTCGAAGATGCTCAGCTTCGGTCCCCCCTTGAATGGATGGGTGGTCAACGGAGGATCTGTAGATTTCTCTGTCACTATTGAGGTTATGGCCTTATGGAGGCTCGACCTGAAGGGTGGAATAACAGACTTGGTCACTGTGGCAGGCGGGGCTTCTTTTTCTCCAGTCGGGCCAGGAGCTGAAATTGTCTTGGGCCTCTTAGTGTGCAGCTAGAACTCTTCGGACGATACCTTCATGACAAGAGGAGATAAATCTTGTCGAGGATTTTTTTCCTTCGGGACCTGTGGCGTTGCTGTTTGAGATACCGTGGTCGGGGGATCCTTCTGTTCTACTTCAATCAATGTGTTAGGCTCCCAGGCTGTCTGATTTGCAAACTTCTCAATTTTAGGCCTAGACACATGAACGTAAGGGATATTTTTGTTCTTCACCGTCATCTCTGAAATGATCCCACATGGATCATAATTCCATGGGAAACTTAGTAAGAATTTCATTTCTCTCAGCATCTGGTCTGCTTCTTCCCCAGCGCCGTGACTGTTGCAGATGAAGGAGCCAATCTGCCCCTTGATTCTAAGCTGCTGCTTTTTCTTCAATGATACAAAATGGATATTATCTGAATTCATAATCTGCCTTATATATTCTAAAGAAAAGATTCTGACTGACAAATACTTGGGCAGCTTATAAGGTGACAAATCGCACCCATATACTCTGATCTTGGTATGATTTTGATATAGGTACCAATCCCCAGTCTTTTTGTTGTCCGAGAGGTGCAGGATCCTCTTAACTTTATCGTTTATTCGAGGCTCGGGCCTACCACCTAGCATGCTTACCACAGGGTGGTAGTATAGATCGATGAACGCCTTGAAGTTGTACTCTGTGGAGTTGTGCTTTAGCAAGGAGGTCCATGCTGTGACTACCTGAGGTCTACCATCTGCATCCATCTTCTACATGGAAAATGAAAACTTATCCACCTGGAAGAAGATGAACAAGCATGCTAGTATCGATGAATATCTAAACATGCCTTCAGTGCCGAAATTCACGAATTGTTCATGGATATTGTCTGCCAAGAATGTGCTAAAATCAAACTGGGTGGTGGGATTTTCGTTGGTAGAGAAGATGGACAGAAAACCCAGAATGGGTTAATCTACCCACTGGTCAGAATAGTATCCTAACAAAGCACAAAGGGAAGAAATGACATGGTTTCCCTTAGTGGAGAACATGGACGACGGGTAAGGGGGATTGGTGGAAGGGAATTGAGCAGATGTGGGAAGGAAAAGCTCGAATATTTGAGCTCTTTGGGGAAAATTCATTTTCTGCTACAACTCTGTAAGGATTTCCAGGTTGAAAGGAGACGCAGAGTCGGCTCGGGGGATTTGCATCATCTGGTCTATGGACTCGGGCGTGATGAGGAAAAGGATTTCTCCGGACGAGGAGATGACGACTCTTTGTTCGGGAATATATTGGCCTTGACACTTAAGCGTGAACTCGAGAAAATGGTGGATCTGGGGAAAGAGGTAAAGGGTTAAATTGGACTCCCAGAGTCTAATTTCATCACTCTGGTCCAGGAAAACTTCCCTGAGCCATGAATGGAGGTCTGATAAATCAAAATCGCATTTGGTATCGGTGATTAATCGGTCTTTTTCGACCAGTGGGATCTTGTCCAGGTCAACAGGAGGCGGCAGAAACAAATTCTCCTCTCCTTCTGCTTGTTTGGATTTTGGCGCCATCTCTGCAATAGTACCTGCAATAAACAAAACGTTAGTGGGGGCGATTGACTATGGATGAGGGCGACGGAATGTAACGAAATATTAAGCGATGAATTTCTCTGGTGCGACGGGTGAATAGAGAAAGTAAGGGAAATAACAACGGTTTTATTTAAACATGGGGTCGGTTGGGCCCGTGAGATAGGTCAGCTAGATAATAGATAGGTTATCCAGTAATAAATGGACAACAGGTCATTTAGGGGTGAGATGGTAGGTGACAGTGGCTGAAATATACGGACGGGTGATGTGGTGGCTAGGAATTGGAGGTAAAATTTGTAATAAGGGGCTTTCTATGAGTGAAAATGGGGGAGGGGATTGACAATAATTATGGGATGTCACTAACTCGGGAAAAAGTGGAAGGTGACGTCCATAAGTGACGGGGGTCTGTCAGATAGTAGATGTTGATGGGACTTCGGGGAAAATAGTTTGATGCCACGTATAACAAGGGACCCGCTAGAGGGGGAAAACCATTTCGGACCCCCCCCCCTCAGTTAAAAGTAGATCATCTAGGGGGGTTCGAAATCCATTGAGGGTCGTTGATATGCGCGCCTGTTTCTGAACCGTAGATCTAAGCGCGCTCTTTATCACTCATTCTGGACCCCCCCACCCCCCTTAAAGGCAGAACGGATGGGGGGGGGTCTGGAATCAAATATTGACCGTTGATTTAAGCTCTCAACCATGGGCCGTCCAGATGCGTGTAAATGTTATCAATGATTCCAGACCCCCCTGGTTAAAAGAAGAACGGTCGGGGGGGTCCGGAATGCTTTGTACACCGTAGATCTTGGCACCGCAATCAGGACCGTCGATATGTGTAGGGAGAATAAATGGGGAGCGGAAAACACATGCGCTGGGAAAAACTTAGGATAAATGTATTTTATGGGTTTTCCCCCAAACTGTTCAAGTAGACACCACCATGGGGCTTCGACCAAACGATCTTCTAAGCATATGAAACATGGTGCAACATTTACATCAAGATGGTTTTATTGGAATGAAACAATAAAGCAACTAGCCTACATACTAACCTATCTTCCTATGACAATTAACCCAAATTAAACTGTTGCGTTAAGAATTTACTCTACCCTGGGGCTATCTGACCAAGATTAGACAGTCTGGCCAGATTTATTCACTAATATAACCTAGATACTTTGGCTAAGATTAAATTGTTTAGCCAAATTCATTCACTACCCTATCAACATCAAATTTAAAAAGGACTTGGCCATGCTTGAAAGGTATGGACCAAGTTACTATTATTTTCATGGGGATTTTATTGCAATTCTTTTATGCCCTCTTTTTCTTTCTTTCTTTTTTCTTTTTCTTTTCTTTTCTTTTTCTTTTTCTTTTCTTTTCTTTTCAAATTATTTGCAGAATGAAAAATCATTTGTCAACAAAAACACTAGAGGCAGATAATAACCCAGTCACCAGTTGATCCTATAACTTATAGGGTGATAACAGGGATATCGTGTTTCATGATATCGCGATCCCTATGGCAATGTTCACGGGACTTCAACCCATGAAATCTCGATGCACGTATCCATGTGTAAATCCAATGGCCCTTGTGACTCGGATCTACGGTTCTACCCGTTCTGAGCTTTGAACCTTTAGGGAATACTCACGGTATCTCCCCTCCTCCTCTGTGAGATCTAACGGCTCACAGAAATTCATGAATTCTCTTCAGAGAATTCCGACTGTCCATCCTACCAGATGATTTCTACAACCTGAATCAAGTATTCCTCCATGAAAACTTGGTTTCCTGCACACAAACTTGCGATGCCTTCTTACAAGCTTTCAAGGTACAACTCCTGTACAACCCTTTCAGCGGTTATAAGGCTTTATCCCTCCTGAGCTCCTTATAACTCTGAGTCTTAGAGAAGACTCTTGCGCTCTCTCCTTGTGACAGATTTCAGACAATTCCAAGTGATGGATTTCCTTCAACTCTGCGCACACCTGCAACAGCAGCCTTTAAATCCTTCTCTCAGGTTCGCAACCCTGAGACTTCACCTGGCTTGCACACTCCTTGCACGACTCCTGTGTCTGTATGTACCTCTAAATGAACGAGAACAAAAGCTACCCTATCTGAACCCTCTGTCAACACACTCCTTGTAGACACTTCAATTGCACTCCTTGCAGGAACTCTTGTTCAGATAGAGAAACAATTGAAACTCATTCCTACTTCCTTTCAGACTTCAATCTCAAACATGAAATCATATACACAACATATAAAGAAAATGTATAACAGGAAGCAAACATTCATGAACATATCATTCAACATCAATACACAGAGAAAAAACATGAAACCATGAATTTGAATCAAACTCTTTCTATTAATCCAAATATCTGTACATGGGTGTTCTTACACAACTCTCTGCTTCTCTTCTATGCTCTTCTTCCTACTTCAATTCAATTATGTTACAATATACAATGAGGGTGTCTATATCCCATTTCCCTCTTGCGCTCTAGAAACTGTCTAATCTAGAATTGAATTCTATCTATCTGCATTAACTACTATAAATTCCTTCTACCTACTAAGGACGAGAGAAAATCACTCAAGGTCCATTTACATTATACAAGTGCGCTTCATTAAATTTCCACATTTATGTTCGCGCATCAAATCCAAGGTAATTTCAAAAATTTTGCGCTAGCACTTGTCCAACTGTCTTTTTCTTCCACACTGGCTCGCTTGATGTTTGTGATGCTCCTACATCACCTATCCCAAGGAGGACCCTGAATATGAAGAAGAAAAAAATAAACAATACAAGAAGAAGGAAAAAACCAACTACAAGAAAAAGTTTTACAAAGGGAAAAAAAAAATTACTCAAAAGAAGAAAACAACAGTTAATCAGAGTCTAGTGACAATGATGATGATGAAGTCATTTTCCTAGGTATTGAAGAGCCTAATGAGATAGAATAAATTGAGCATGAGGAGGAGTCAGAAGTTGAAGCAGAGATTAATATGGAAGGAGAAATTCTCAATGCCTTGGATGAATTAAGAAGATACAAAACCAGATATAGACAACTGAAAAGTTTTGTAGTTGAACAAAAGGAAAAACATGAACATAAAGAAAAATATATGGAGAAACTCATGAGCAACCTGAAAAACCAAATCCTAGAATAAAATAAGATGGAAGAAAGTCTTGAAAAGTCTCTTAAAGAGAAACAAATAACCTGTGAAATAATGGAGGTAGAAATAGTTCATCTACGAAAAGAACTTGATGCAAAACGCATTCAAACAAGATATGAAAATAGATCTAAAATATTAGATAATATTATTACCACACAAAGGGATTCAAGTAACAAAAATAGAGTAGGTTATTCTCAAGAAGAAAACCAAGTTAACTCAAAATCTTATGCAGCTGCTCTCCTCAGTACATTCAAGAAGAAAGATGAAGAAAAGACAAGTAATGATTAGAACTCTAGAGGACTACTTCCACCCATCAGGAAGGAATATAAGACAACACCAAAGAAGGTTTATAAAAACATCTATCCTCACATTTTATTTAGTTATTTCTTTTCATGCTCTAATTTCGGACACAAAGCTATGAATTGTAGAGCATACGGAAGGAAAAACTTAAGGTTTAAGAACTATAACCTTAAATATAGCCAAACAGTAAATCAAGTTAAAAAAAGAAATTATAACTCCTTTGCACCTCTACAATAAAGGAATCTAGAATGCTTTAGATGTCATAGTTATGGACATAAAACTAGTAATTGCATATTAATGCAAGTCTCAGAAAAACCAAAGTTCATTAGAGAGCAAAATAATATTTGGAAAGAAAAAACATCAAAAGAGGAATGTCTTATTGACATGAAATCCCAACATAAAGAAGATCTTTGGTATGTTGACAGTGGGTGCTCAAAACATATTATAGGAAACAAGGACAAGTTTTTGAACTTAAAGAAACAAGGACAAGTTTTTGAACTTAAAGAAACAAGAGAATACTCAACCTCTTCTATGAAACTCATGGAATAAAAAAAAAAAAATACAATTCTCTGCTGCCGGAACACCTCAGCAAAATAGGATTGCTGAGAGAAGGGATATAATAGTCTAGGAAGCTTCAAGGACCATGCTCAATGAGAAACAATTATCTGATGGATATTGGAGGGATGTTGTAAGCACGACAATACACATATTGAACAAAGGTCATCTCAGGATTACTAGTAATAAGACTCCTTATGAGCTCTGGTTTGGAAGAGTTCCTTCGGTAAAATACTTCAAGGTCTTTGGAAGTAAGTGTTACATCAAAAGGCTTGATGATAATCTATGAAAATTTGGTGATATATATGATGAAGGTATCTTTCTTGGATATGCTTCTACCAAAAAATCATACAGATTCTACAATCTTAGGTTACATAGGATTGTTGAGAGTGCAGATGCCAAGGTGGATGATTTAAAAATAATAAGGATCAAACATAAAGAGACTATAATTGACAATGAAGATGAAGATGATGATGATGATGATTCATTTCGTACACAAGAAGAATTTTTGAATCTTAGAAAGAAGGTTGGGAAGTCAAACACCCAAATCAATTTCTTGAAAAACTCCATGACCTTGGATGAGATCTTGGATAGTCAGAGATCACAAAATGACAAATATGGTTTTTTCTATAACAAGGAAGAAATTATTACTCCTAAGAAATATAATGTAGGTCTCTCATTTATAAAGTGAAGGCAGGTCTGACGCAGGTCCTCCATGTTCAAAGAATGAAAGAAACACTACATTGTCTAGAAGATCAGATCAAGGAAGACATCCATAAGCTACTCATACACCTCAAAACTTGGATTGTAGGAATCATGAGAGAAAACAAGTTAGTAAGCTCAACAACAGTATAATATGTTGGAACTGCAATCTTGTTGGACATATTGCTACATATTATTACACTATGAGATGTTACAGTTGTGGTGGATATGGCCACAAATCCCATAACTGTTGGAACTCAAGACATTCAATGAGAAACGTTTCATACAATACGACAAGAAAAGTAAAGGAAACATGGAAGAAAAATGAAGCTGCAGTAATAATAAGACCAGAGAACAAAGTTAAACAAACTAGGACATTCACATATGTGAATCGAAAAGACTGAATAAGTGAACATGAGCGAAGTCAATTGTTGCAAAAAGAATTGCAGTCATGTGACAAGCATAGTATAAAATTTCTCAGTCGACTTTAGAGAAATGCATAGTAGAAAATTATCATGGATATAAATGGATACATCAGGCTAGAGATCGATGAGAATCAACATATCCAATGGTCATTTGAAAAATATGAGATACAATTGTGCAGTGTTCCAGTAGGACATCAGTATTCGCAGCAGAAGGATTATGATACACATGACATCCTCTAGAGAGATACCTTGTCAAGAAGAGATACCCTTTTTAGAAACAAAGGGGGAGAATAGTCATAGGCAAAGAGAGCAGACTGACAGGGGGAGTTATTCAGTTATGGAACCTAGAGCATGATTGTAGGGGGAGTTACTGGAGTTTAGATATTGATCAACAACATATAGATAGACAAATCATAGGAGGATAAATCCTTTGTCATTTATGTCAAAGGGGAAGAATAACTTTAGAGGAGAGAAGCATCATCACAGGGGGAGATTGTTTATGAAGTTGGAGTGTTTCCATCAATGAAAAAGGGGGAGATTGTTGAACATAGTGTCATTAATTTTTTGTCATTGGTGTCAAACAATTTAACAGCATGCATAGTTCATGACAAATAAATATATGTAGTATAGCAATTAGCAGAAAATGTTAGATAGTATGCAGAGATCAAATCTCAGAAGGAAGAGCACATTGTACAAATTTCATCAGGATCGATAGAAAGACTGAAAATTCAATCGATGCAAAGGAAAAGGTGATATGCCTTAGCAGCCGTCCGATCAAGAAATTTACAGTGTTGATCGTCTCATATAATGGGATTTATCCAAAATTGGAAGTGTGAAAAATCTTATGTAAGTTTATATACACATCACTCTCCATATCTTATCGACGCATAGTGCAAGGGTATGGTGGGGGCTCTAGGTTCTTGGAATCCTCAAGAAAATCACTAGCCTGGAGCCCAAGATGACTTTTCAGGGCCCTACCTTTTGGTCAAAGCGATAATAATTGTAGATCTGATGACAAATAATCTCGGCCATTCATTGGAAATATATATTTTATATATATACATTGCACGTCAGTCATATGAGTGACCGTGTTCTTAAGCACCATTGGAGGATTGGTCAATGATCAAATCGATTTGTGACCATCAGATATGCAAGTGCAAATCAAGGGTAGGCATTGATTTCAGAGCATGAAGGGAGAATTAAACAACGCGTTAATTCCAATCCCACAATTATTCTAAACCATCGATCATCACCCATCAAATAGATCTATGGTTGGCATCAATTATACTACCAATGATCATTTTTTCCATTGCAAAGCTCGACAATAGGTTTAAACTTCGTTCTAGTTGGGACCCCACAATCATCCCTGATCGTTGATCTACTTTGGGACCATTATTGACTGATCGATCAAGTTGAGTGGAAGGAAAGGATAATCAAGGAAAAAGGGCCGAGGTCTCGAATACCCGAATTCACGATAGTCGTTGGATCACTTTAAGTGGAAGGATAGGATAAGAAAAGATGAATACCATTCGATACAAAGTCTCGAAGTAAATGAGGAACATCTGATCTATTCAGAGTAGGCCAGGGTAGCAGTTGTCAACTTCGACATTGACCACTTTGGGAGAAAAGGGTTGATAACAAGTAACATCACCCGAACGCCAAAGTATTGAAGCAAATATGAACCATCTGATATGAAGAACACTTCGAGAGATATCAGGACTATCAGATCATGTTTACTGGAAGGACAGAGTAAGCCACAAATCTCCTGAAATAGATGTAATGTGTTTTATTTGAGGAAACACTTTGAGATATATCCTGACCGTCAGATCGAGGAAAGAAGAAGGATAGGATAAGTGAGGCCAAAGGCCCGATATGACGAATCGTTGAATTCATGATAGTTTTTGGATCATGTTAAGACTTTTCAGGTTGAATAATGACCATTAGATGAAGTCAAGTTACTCAAGATTTTCATTTCAGGGAATTTCACTTCGGGAGAATTGGGAAGTGGAGAAATCAAATTGCTCGAAGTCCCGAAAGTCGAAATGAATGAGGACCATTAGAACTGGAAAATACATGATGACTGTCGGATTAGAATGATGGTCAACTTCAGTGTTGATCACTTCATAGAAATGGAGTTGAGAGCATGTAAATTCACCCAAAATTCGAAGTTATGAAGTCACGAGATTAAGACATGTAGCACAGACATTGAGATCCCACGTCATCAAGAGTAATTTCATCCATGACACATGACCCAATAAGGTGGTGACGAGTTTGAAGGTCCCATAGGTACTTTGAAAATACGTAAGCCATGAATCTAGGTCACACATGGAAACCACTCAGGAAGTGCCACGTCAAAAAGTGATGTCAGCAAGTTACGTCACTCTGGGATTTTTTACTTTAGGAGTTTCACCACTAGAAAATTCCCTAGGTCTCGAAGTCTCGAAGGTCAATGTATCGAAGTGGACATGAGTCATATGACCTAGAGAACACTTTGGGAGCATTCTCGACCGTCGATCAAGTACAATGGAAAGATATTGTAAGTGGAAGTGTTAACCGACAACAATTGATCTCCACCATTTTATGACTTACTCGGTAGGTGATCACTTAGGAGGAAAATGGAGTAACTATTATCCGAACCTCTGAAGCCCCGAACTCCTAAAATAAACATGAACCGTTCACTCATCGGTATATTAAAACTTGATCGTTGATTTTGATAAGTGATCAAGCACTCTCTTGGCCTAGTGCCTGGTCACCTCTTGTGGTCATATGGAATAAGATAAATAAATTATTTCCAGAGATTATGGTTAAGTTAAATGAAGAGGTGTGATGGTTGAAACAAAAGGACACAATGCGTTATAACTCACACCAATTTGAATATTATATAAACAAGAAAGAGTGGTGAGAATAAAGTTTCTCTGTAATCCATTGAAGAAGATCAAAATAGAAGCAGAGTCCAAGATGAAGAATTGTTAGTTCTAAGGTGCCTGTCAATGTCTTATTGAAGATCAAGAACATAAGGAGACAGAGAAATTATGCAATCCAATGAATTATATAGAAGTTTTCCAGATTCATAAATTAAGGGTGGTTGGGTGGAGCAAGGGTAGGTTGGAGCATGCAGGGGAGTAGGTGCTTCCTTGTTAGTTGCGGTTGAATAAACAGGGGTTCAAATCCTCCTACCAGTTGGTGTTGGTGAACAAGGGGAGTAGGTTCTTCCTTTTTAGTTGTAGCTGACTAAATAGAGAGTTGAGGCCTCCTACCAGTTGGTGCTAGTGAACAAGGGGAGTAGGTGCTTCCTTGTCAGTTGCAGCTCACTAAGAAGGGGATCGAAGCCTCCTACCAGTTGGTGCTGGTGAAAAAAGGGAGTAGGTGCTTCCTTGTCAATTGCAACTGACTAAATAGGGGATTGAAGCCTCCTACCAGTCGGTGCTAGTGAAAAAGGGTGTGGGTGCATCCTGATCAATTGGTGTTGATCCAAAAGGATGAACATATTCTTTCCATGTAACTTGTAAAAACATAATTTTGCAGTTAATAGAAAAGTGTTTGTGGTTTTCCCGATTGGCTTCAACAATAAATATTGTGTTAAATTATTGATTTCATTAATAGAAGAAAAATTGATAAAATTATTATGTCATTGATTCACCCCCCCCCCTCTCAGTGACAAGGTCTGGTCCTTCAATTTTGACAGGTGTTTAGTGATTATAGGTACGTTATTATATTCAATGCATTATCTCCTTATTGTGTCTCCTCTTTTGTATATTTATCTCTTTTCTTGGATTCTTTCCATTTTTTGACATTTTATATTCCATAGTAAAGGGTAAAAATATATTATCCTCCACCACTTTTCACTCCTTTTATACATCTCTTTTGGATTTTGGGGACCTTGTGACATTGACTCCTTGTAAATCACATCAATGTTATTTCTCTAGAAAAATTAAGTTTTTTAAACCCTTTAATTACATACATGCATTATATTGTTTGTTTTTTCTTCCCCTTTTTACTACCCCCAGTTTCTGTATTGTGCCATGATATAAACGGCTACACCTCTTGGGCTATATTTTTCCCTAAAATAAACCCCCGCCATTTTTTTACCTCCTAATCTCATTCATATGATTGTTTTATCTTATTACGTGTCTTTTTTTCCCTATTTTATTCCCTTGATCCAAATCATACTTAGAAAAGTATGCCATGGTTCAAATAAACCCTTCTTATTCCTTTGGATCCTTCGATACATTATTTGTTCCCCTTCCACACTTGAATATTCTATTACAATTCTTTTCATAGCCTACTTTATAACATTTTATTTGAACAATATTGACAAGTTTATACACATATCTTTATTAAAATGCTTAATTTCCCTGACCTTATCTTACCCTAAACCTATATTTCCCTACTATATTTGTCTCCTCTCCTCCCTTTAGTAAATGATTTATTGTTAGGAATCTTACATTACTTCCTATAATAAACTGATCTTGGGTTCGTTGATTGATACTAAATCCCTTTAACTTGATTCTTGAATTGATGTTTGATGCAGACCCCCACATCTTGTTAGCACCTGCTCGACCTCCCGATCTAGGATTTTTATGTTTTGGGAGATGGATCAGCTCGTAGGCCCCTGCTGAGCCCTTAAAACAATTACCACAAGTATAAATCCTCCTTCTCGGATGTTGAAATATAGGCTTCGAGTGATCCAAAAAGGATCTAGAGAAGACTAAGGACAACTTAGGAAGCTCATAATAGCCTCAATAGATAGAGAAAGGGAAACAATTTGAAGTCCTCAAAACTCAGTGAAATTGGTATCATCATGAAGATCACATCGCAAGATTTACAACAACGTAAATGACTCATCAAATGGAGTTACGGATCCAAATATATTCATGGTCAATTTTTTGGTCAACCTAGCCTAGTCAATAGGGATGAGTTAGTATTTGTACTATTGACATCATCATCAGTATGGATGATGTCAACATTCATATGGTGTACATGGAACAAGAAGAGGATGATACATGTCATGCTAACATCAACATGGTGATGTGGAAGGACCATAGGTTTCCACGTGTCACCCATTTTCAACATTTCTAGGTCAACATGTGGACCAATGAGGAGGTGCCATGTGGCAGGCTATACAAGATGTGGAAAATAGGTGGAATCTGTACCATACATGGTAGGCTGACATGAATGACAGGTGACGTGGAAGGTTGACTATATAGGTGAATGACATGGGCCAACTTTTGCCTGCCACATGGACCAGTCATGGGTTGCCACGTGGTAGTGGAAAAATTCCCAATGAGGGCCCGTAACTGATTTTTCAAAAATAGAAAAAGGCCCTCCAAATATGGTGGATGTCTCGCCAAATATGGTGTCCAACCCTCGGTATCATCCAACCCCGACAAATCTAAGCAATGCTCCAAATTTGGCGGTAGTTCAAACCATATATTTATGTTGTTGTAACTACAAGCCCAAAAGGGGAGGCTCATGGGCTCGACCCCGAGACCTCCCCCAACCAAACTCCTTACATAACATCCATCAAACGTTGATCCAAACGACTTCGTTGGTTAGTCTGCCCAACATTAAACTTAAATGTTGGGTTTTCGCACAGACAGAAAGAGGGTGTTTGGTGGTATGGTTGGGAAGGATTTTTGAGATGAAGTACAGTGAATTAATTGCAAGTTGTAGGCATGAAAACCGAGGTGAGATTTCTCATGGGCCTGGGAGTGAAAGAGTCATATTAAGGCATGGGGACAATCATTTTTGGGTAATTCGATGCCACAAATTCAATGGTTTTTTTGTTTTTTGATCTGAGCAAACCTTATGCAGCTTAATTCTAGAATGAGGTATACTTATGTATTTTACCAAATTCTTTTGTTGAGTTAATAAAAATGCCTACCCATTTGAGAGAAAGACATAGAGATGTATTCCACCAAGGACAAACTCTGTTATCAAGTTTGTTTGTTCATATTTGATGCTTGTGTCTCTTCATTGTTGATATTTTCCTTCTTTATGGTGCACTTTAATTTATGCTCATTTAATACAATTATTTATAAGTCACATCGATGAAAAGATCTCGGATCATGTTGGTATCAGAGTAGTCATGTTTGACTTGAATTGTTGAGTTTGAATTCTTACTAGGGACAAGCATAAGCAGGGTGAAGGAACTCTTAATAATTTCAATCCCGAAGTTGGTCGTGCATCCCAAAGGAAGAAAATGGTTGAAGAGGACAAGTGTGATGAACATGAGAAAAACTTCTATATGGTCTTTTATCGGATGTCAAAAATGGTCGAGTGAATGTATGGAGACTACGAGAAGAGGATGAATAAGAAAGGGAAGAAAAATGAAGCACAAGTTGATGATAATGCTTCAATGAATCAAGGGGTTGGAGGAGACCCCCCTAAGCCTCCATATTCACCATCAAGTTCTAGCCCTTCTTCCTCTGAGAATTCTCATCATTCTCATCATTATAGCCATAAAGATTCTTTTAAGAAACCATTATTAATGCTTGATGTAAAATTTTCTTTACCTATGTTTAATGGAGATGCTAATCCTGAAAATCTAGATAATTGGATCCGACGGGTTGAAGTATATTGTTGTGTTCAACAGATTGATGGAGAGGAATTTAAAGTATAATTGGATTCTCTTCGGTTGGAAGGCACTGCTCTCATATGGTGGGAGAGAAAACTTCAGGACAAAAGTAAGTGTGGTAATCTTCTTTCCTCAGTGTCAGAATTTAAATTAGTGATAAGGAAGCAATTTTATCCACTCGGATATTTACATAAAGAAGTGATGGAATGGAAAACTTTAAGACAATGTAAAGGTCAAATTGCACAAAGTTTCATGGAAGAATTTAGGAAGAAATATCTTGCATCAAACATTCCTTTGGATTCTTATGAAACTTTAATGAAGTATATTGGCACACTTCATAGTTATATTCGTCATACTTTACTATTTTTTAACCCCACCAGTCTTGATGAAGTTTGTGTGCAAGCCACTCACCTTGAGAACATGGGAAAGCATGTTCAAGAAGATCCCACAAAGAAACCTTCATATTTCCCACATAAATAGTTTAAGAAGTTTAAAAGGAAGGACAAAAATACTATCACTGTAAAGAGAGAATAAGGAAAACCATATTGCACTCACTGCAAGAAGAATGGTCATGATGATGAACATTGTTGGAAACTACATCCAGAGAAGAGACCGAAACAATTCAGTGGAAAGGGTAAGACAAAGACTGTTTCTACAGTGCAACAAGATCTTGGTTATGATTCAGGAGATGAAGGAAATATCATAGTGGTTGGAGTACAAGGTAAACATTTCCTTCATGCTAGTTCATATTCCAATAATGAATCTCATGATGATGAAAGAAAGAGGAATGAATTTTGTCATATAAAATTTGTATCTAAGCACACTAAGATATATACATTATTTGATATGGGTTCCCAAGTAAACTTGATATCCAAAGAACTTGTCAAAAATATGGGTCTTGAAACTAAACCAAATCCAAAGCCTTATCCTCTTGGTTGGGTATGTGATAAAGAAAAACTTAATGTCACCAAGGAATGTAGGGTCATATTTTCCATTTCTTCAAAGTTGATTGATTAAGTGGATTTGGATGTTGTATCACTTGATATATGTGGCATAGTGTTGGGGAGTCTTTATCTTTATGATAGAAAATAACACTTCTTTCGTCATGAGAAAAAATATCACCTTACTAAAGGGGGAGTGGAATATATTGTTATATCCCACAACATGAGGGTAAACACAACACTTGTTAGTGCAGGAAAAATGAAGAGACTCATAAACACTAATAAGAGATATGTACTCATGGTTGTAAGGGAAAAAGATGTCAGAGCATCCGACGTTTTTCAAGGATGTGATCCTTCTCATAAGAAATAATTAATTGATATTGTTTCTAAGTATGAACCAAATGGATTACCTCCTATGAGGGAAATCAAACATGAAATACATATTCAATAGGATTGTCCTCTTCCTAATGTGGGAATGTACAGGATGTCAGTTTTAGAGATGAAAGAGATCAAAAAGTAGGTACAAGGATTATTGGATCAACAGGTCATCAGGCCCAGCTCATATCCTTGTGGTTCTCCGATCATGATGGTGCCAAAGAAGGATGGCACATGGATAATGTATGTCGATTATCGGGCCTTAAATAAAATCATGGTTAAAAATCGATACCCTCTTCCTCGTATAGATGATTTACTTGATCAATTAAAGAATGTTTTTTATTTCACTAAGTTGGATTTGCATAGTGGATACCATTAGAGCAGGGTTACAAAACAGGATGCATGGAAAAGTTCCTTAAAAACCAAACAAGGATTGTTTGAGTGGTTAGTTATGTCATTTGGGATTTTTAATGCTCCGACAACCTTCATGTGTGTGATGAATGATGCATTCAGGCCATTTCTAGATGATTTTGTGATTGTATATTTAGACAACATTCTTATATTTAGTGGGACTTAGGATGAACATGTAAGACATGTAAATCAAGTATTGGATACTTTGCAAAGGGAAAAGTTGTATGTAAAATTGTCCAAATGTGAATTTGGTAAGACTGCACTTGTACACTTAGGTCATATTGTAGGAGGAGGACAATTGAAAATTGATCCTTTGAAGATTAATGTAATTGTAAATTTCCCTGAGCCCAAAAATGTAACCGAAATATGGAGCTTCTTAGGTGCAATCTAGTACTGGAGGGGATTCATTTCAAAATTCTCTTTTAAAGAAGCTCCTTTTCATTCCTTAAGCAGTGTGAAGAACACTTTTCAGTGGGGAGGAAAGAAGAAAAAATATTTCGACACTTTGAAGGAAAAGATCAATACCTCACCAGTATTAGCACTGTTGAATATTCAACAACCTTTCGAGATAGAGATAGATTCCAGCGGGTATGCCATGGGTGAAGTATTGATGAAATATCGTAATCCTATTTGTTACCACTGTGAAACTTTTAACCAAGTTGTTGTTAACTATCCTATGTATGATAACGATTTGTATGCATTAGTTAAAAGCATAAAGAAATGGAAGCATTACTTGTTAGGGAAGGAAACAATCATACATACAGATCATCAAGCCTTATAGTATCTCCAAGCATAAACCAAGATGCAACAATATTGACATTATAGATGTATGGGTTTTCTTTAACAATTTCATTTCATAATCAAATACAAAAAGGGTACGAGTAACAAGTTAGATGATATGCTTTCTAGACATCCTATTGCTTCTTCTATTATTTTGAATAATCCTTCTTTATCGCATGATAGCTACGTGGAACAATATGTCATTGATGAATATTTTAAAGAAGTATATGAAAAGCTAACCCATGGTGCGCGAGTAGAGAACTATTGTCTGCAGGGAAAACTTCTCTACCATCTTGGAAATCTATGTATTCCTACAAGTGGATGAGTCCATGTAATACGAGAAGCTCACACTTCTCTTGTGTTTAGGAATTTTGGGGTAGGAATAACTATGGCTCATCTGCAGAGGTCTTGTTATTGGCCTCAGATGAAAGCAATTGTAACTAAATATGTAAAGGGGTGTGTGATGTGTTCTACTTTTAAGCCCACTAATAGAAAATTTGGGCTATACTCACCACTTCCTTTTCCATCCCATCCATGGAAAATTATCTCCATGGATTTTGTAGGGGGTTTACCAATGCCGAAAAGGGGTCATGACTATTTGTATTTTGTATTGGATAGGTTTAGCTAGATGTGTATTGTAATTCCATGTAAAAAGCATATCATTGTTGACAAGACTGCTAATCTCTTCTTTCAGTATGTTTGGGTTCACTTTGGGTTACGCACATCCATTATCTCGGATCAAGATACTCGATTCCTTCAGGATTTTTGGACAAGCTTGTGGAGAATGATGGAAACCAAGTTGAAGAGGAGAAATTCTTTCCATCCACAGACTAAAGGAAAAACAAAGGTTGTTAACTGAAAAATGGTACTTTTTCTTTGAGGCTACTGTAGCAGGCATCCCAAGTTATGGGATGAATAGATACCCTATGTACAACATGATTACAATTGAGCCTTACATTCCTCCATTCAGTGTTCACCTTTTGAGACATGTTTTGGGTATTTGCCTAAGGTTCCTTTAGACTTGATGTATGGGAGAGAAACCAATTTAAATGAAGAAATAAATGAAGACATACCCTGCAAGTTCAATTAGAGGATCCAATAGGTACACCAGGTTGTCAGAGAATAGTTGGAGAAAAGTCAAGCATAATATAAGGCTCAACATGAAAACCATAGGGTTGATCATCAGTTCCAGGTTGGAGACTAGGTATGGCTTCACATCAACAAGGATAGATCGAAGGGTGAAGTCAAGAAACTCAATCCCATTCATTATGAACCCTTCACTATTTTGGAGAAAAGTGGTACCGATGATTTTTGTCTAGATCTTCCACCTTTTATGCAGATCTACTCAGTTGTAAATGTGGAAAACTTGAAAATTTTCGAGCTTCCTATGATCATGGATCAGGTGAGGAAGTTTCAATACATTTTGTTGATGAGTTTGCACCTGATTACTTGGATGAGTTAAACGAATATCTCATCTTGGACAGAAAGAGGAGGACTTCACATAGGGGTGATGTTGATTATCTTCGAGTAGGATTAAATGGAACACATCCAAGCAAGGCAAAGTGGATTGAGAAGGACAACGTGAGGGAACTCTTCCCTCACTTATATGTTTATTGATGAAAGATTTAGGTGGTCCAAAAATCTCTTAGTGGGAAGGCATGATCCAAAAAGGATCTAAAGAAGACTAAGTACAACTCAGAATGGCCTCAACAGATAGAGAAAGGGAAAAAATTCAAAGTCCTCAAAACTTAGTGAAATTGGCATCATCGCGAAGAGCGTGTCGCAATATTTCCAATGGTGTAAACCGCTCATCAAATGAAATTACAGATCAAAAGATATTCACAGTCAAAGCTTTGGTCAACCTAGCCCAGTCAGCCAGGATGAGTCAGCATCCATATTGTTGGCGTCAGCATTAGTATGGATGATGTCAACATCCATACTGTGTACATGGAACATGTAGAGGATGACACATGTCATGTTGATGTCATCATGGTGACATGGCAGCACCAGAGGTTGCCACGTGTCACTCTTTTTCAGAATTTTCAGGTTAACATGTGGACCAATGAGGAGGTGCCACGTGGCAGTCCATACATCGATGTGGAAATCCATATGGGACGTGGAAGACACATGGCATCTGTACCATACGTGGCAAGATGACATGGTAGATAGGTGATGTGGTAGGATGATTGTACAAGTGAATGATGTGGGCTAATGTTTGGCTGCCATGTGGCAGTGGGAAAATTCCCAATGAGGGCCTATAACCAATTTTCCAAAAATAAAAAGTGTCCCACCAAATCTAGTGGAGGTCCCACCAAATCTGGTGGTCGACCCTCCGTATCATCCAACTCCAAAAAATCTAAACAAGGCTCCAAACTTGGCGACAATTCAAACCATATATGTGTGTGTGTGTGTGTGTGTGTTGTTGTAACTATAATCCCAAAAGGGCAGGCTTGCGGGCTCGACCTCGAGACTTCCCCCAACCAAATTCCTTACATAGCATCTGCCAATTGTCGAGCCAAACAGATCTGTTGGTTGGTATACCCAACATTAAACTTAAATTATGATTTTTCCCATTGACGGGAAGAGCATGTTCGATGGTACAATCAGTCATGATTTTTGAGACAAAGTACAGTGAATTAATTGCAGGTTGCAGGCACAAAAACCGAGACAAAATTTCTCATGGGCCTGGGAGTGTCAGAGTTGGATTGAGGCATGGAGACGATTATTTTTTGGGTAATTTCATGCCATGTGTTCAATCGTGTTTTCTTTTTTCTGATTTGAGCAAAGATTTTGCAGCTTAAATCCAAAATGAGGTATATTTATGTATTTTTCCAAATTCTTTTACTGAGTTAATGAAAAGGCCTACCCATTTGAGAGAAATACATGGAGATGTATTCCACCAGGGACAAACTCTGTTATCAAGTTTTTGTGATCATATTTGATTCTTTTCTCTCTTCATTGTTGATATTTTCCTTCTTTATGGTGCACTTTAATTCATTCTCATTTAATACAATTCTTTATAAGTCACATCGATGAAAAGATCTCAGATCATCGGGGGTCCCCAAGCCAAGAAAAGACTTCCAAGGGACCATGGGACAAAAACCATGGTCCAAAACTCAAGTCTCCAAAATATTTGGGACTTCGGGCCTTCTGTACTTCGGGAGTCTCAACAAACTTTCACTGCATTCCTCCCAAACAATGAAATGGTGAAACGTTGAACAAAAACCGAGATCGATGGTCCTTAGGACTCGTCAAAATTCACAACGAAAAAAAGTTTTTGGTATTTAGAGCTTCAACGGTTCTTCCCACTCCAACAGTCTAAGCATCCGAAGAGCCAAATTATGAATCATATCGGATGGCTCATGTTAATCCACATATCAATGACTTATATTCACTTCATAGCTCCGAGCGTCAAGGCTTCTCACTGCACCTCTCCACTAATTTCTCAGAGTGTCAAACCATGAATATATCCAGGCACTGATCCAATGGTTCACATGCTCTAAAATATGGATGGCATATATTTACTTCGGACTTCAGGAGTCTGGGCATCCACACAACACAACCTCTTGAAATCTTCGAACGTCGAATTTGTAGAGGGCTTATCCTTCTTCCATGTGTCCCCTCCATGATCAAGCGATGGATTTAGTTCTTCTCTGCGGGAATTCAGATGTCTTTGCACCTTAATGATTTTTCAATGCTTTCCTCCGGAGTGTTGGGTCTCCGGACCCCCAGATCTACAGTCACACGTCCACTGAGATGGAAAGTGGATATCTACTCCTCTCTTCAGAGCTTCAGGGGATTTTCAACCTTACCCAATCACGTCCCCTTTCTCTCGAATGGTCTGTCTTCCAGACTCAAATATCCACTGACATGTGTCCACAACAATCAATGCTCTAGAATAAATTTGGGCTTCGAGACTTCAGGGGTTCCACCTCTTTTACACCCCTTGAACGAAATTTACCGAACTTATGAAGTCCGAAGGACTTCCCCAAGATAACTCTAGTGTAACTTCTCAAGATCTAACGGTTGTTGTTGTTCCTGAATCCTTTCGAATAGATATTGATTTTTCAACTTTCAAAATGAAGATAGAACCTCCCTCCTTGAATATTTTTTCTGCCAATCCTCTTGAGCTTTAACCACACAAGGTGTCTCGAACCTCAAACGCCTTCTGTGTGCTCCTATGAAATTCAATATTTTTTAGACTTAGAAACTTTTCTAAGTTGTTCATGTGCACCCGTTGCACTCATTTTCTCCAAGAATTTGAAAGTTCTTGAAGACTCTTCACACACTCCTTGCGTTCACTGAACTCAAACCTCCCGACCCTTAATTGAGTGTTGGCCCAATGCACACCTTGCATGGGTTTTGTTCTCAGGCTTTTCTCCCTCTAGGGAGACTGTGCACACCTTGGACTTATCTCTACAAAGTTTCTTGTTACCTCTCCTGAGCTCCTGAGTCAGACGTGACTTGAACTTAACACGCCTTGTGGGTACTGTGCACTCCTTGCACCAGAGATCTTAGAAGAGAAACAATTGAAACTTATGGAACATTAAAAGTTCACACATCTAACTATGAAATCCATTCTCAAGAATATAAAACAAATAAAACATAGAACATCAAATTCACTCCAGAAACTCAACAATAAGAAACATCATGCATTTGGAATCAAAACTTTTCTACTTGTATTCATTCAACAAAGTTTGTACATGGATTCATACAGTTCTCTGTAGCTCTTTATAATAACCATTAGAAACAAATAAGCTACAAAAACCTTCTTTCATTTACATTCAACATCCTCATTTGGGAATATTTTACATATATTTATGCATGAGGAGCTTCTCGAGCCTTCCCTCCATACTACATTAGTGCTATCCTATCACAATTAAAACATTGATCTACTAAGGCCCATTAAAATGAATCAGCATTTACAACTAGATAAGAGATCAACTCGAAATATGTACAATCCTATAGACAATTAATGCACTTACAATCTTTGGCAATCTTTTACAATGGCTCAAGCCTCCAAAACATTTAAAATATTTCAAAAATTTAAGATGATGCACCCTCCTTGGGATCAAAACCAATTTTAAATGTGTTCACTGACGTTGAGTTCTCCTCCACTCGACCTCCTTTTGTGTTGATGGTAATGTTCCTACATCATACTCCTATGGCCAAAAGATTCATGGAATCATGTCCATGAGATCCTACACTGTCTTTGCATTTCTATGAATATCAAGTTCAGTTACCCAACTATCATTCTTTGTTGGGTGGTTCTTCCACTTCACTAGGTACTCAAAATAAGTCTTCCTCTTGGTCTTCTTACCAACCCTTTGATATATAATTTTCTCCATATGTGGCTTCTCTGTTGTGGGAATATTATTCTCCCACTATATCTCCTTATAATCATTTGATTCTTATGTATAATCCATCCTGTAAGGGTAATGGTCTGCCACATCGAATATCGGTGATATTCCAACATCTTCTGGTGGATCAATATCATAAGCATTGGCAACGATTTTTCTGATATTTCTACACAATCCTATCTTTTTCATCTTCAATTTTTTATATGTTCCTATTGGAAGGCTTTCCTTCCTCGGATGCATTAGAACTTGATCTCCAACCTTGAAATGAACCTCTCTTATCCTCTGATCAATTCGGCTCTTGTATCTTTGGTTTTTATCATGTAGTTGTCCCTTTATCTATTCATGAAGTTTCTACATCCACATAGAAAAATATTCTTCTACTATGCTTCAAAATTCATCTTTTCCTGAATTCCTCAACTCTAAAATTCCTCTTGGATGCATTCCATACACTATCTAAAATGGAATCTTCCCATTGCTTCTATTCGGTGAATCATTATAAGAAAACTCTACCTGGGGAAGAATTTGATCCCACTGACTATGATGTTCAATGACCAAACTCCTCAAAAAATTTCCTAAAATTTTTTTTACTACCTGAGTCTGTTCGTTTGTCTAAGGGTGATATGTTGAACTAAAGGACAATTTGGTCCCCAGTTTCTTCCACAGAGTTCTCGAAAAGTGTCCCACGAATTTGGTATCTCTTTCTAAGACTATACTTCTGGGCAATCCATGTAATCTCACAATCTCCTTGAAAAATAAATTGGCTATGTGAGTACCATCACTTGTTTTCTAGCATGGTATAAAACGCGCCATATTTGAGAACCTGTCAACCACTACAAATATGGAATCACTCCCCCTCTGGGTTCTTGGTAATCTGTTGGGCCCCAACAACTCCCCCTAAATTTTCACAAAATTTAAAGGGACTCTATTAGAATCTTGATAATTATAATGAGCTACACAATCAACCTTTTCAAATAGTTCCATTCCCTGGCTTTCTTTGAGACAAGCTTAAGACATTCACTTTAATATGAGACATTTATTACAAGAGTATATGTCAAAAGTTCTAAACGAGCATAAAAATCTCAATTTAAACAAAAACGTTAATTTTTATCAAATGTTTACTTTTGTTTAAATTATGATTATGTGTTTATTCTTTTGATCATTAGCAAGTTTGAATATTTTGAATAATGTGTTCAATACTTCATCAAATAATATCTTGGTTGGTTTCTCATTTTCATGAAATCATTTGGTGATGTTAATTAATTAAATTCTTTTTTCATTTTGCATCTCATTTCAAAATAATAATAATCAAAGAATTATCTATCATTTGTTTGATTTTGTAAAAAACTAAAATTAATATTTTTTCTCCATTAACTAAGATTCTAGATCATATTTGAAAACAAATTATAAATAATGTTTGTTTATAAGTTATAGTTAATTTAAATTCATTTTTTATTTTTCTAGATTTTGTTTTATTCACAATTTTTAGGTTATTAATTTAGGTTTCTTTTTGTTTCACAGGTTTTTATTATAATATATTTGATACGGATCTGATCATGGCTTGATTTTATTATCCAAATACGTTCAACATGATTGATCCAAAAATAATTTTGGATTGCTACAAATAATTTTATGAGCAACAACATATAAAATTTAGAAAGGCGTCAAGATCAGTCAGACGATTTTGAAGAACTGATTGCAGCCAAACCGTGAGTAATTAGTGATAAATTGTGAAGCAAAGAGAAATGCAGAGAGAAAAGAAAAGAAAAATATATTGTAATGTATGAAGAAGAGAAGTACTGAATAAGTTACAATGAAATGGGAGATGGCTGAGCTAAATAGGCTCAAGCTAAACAAGAATAGAAAGTACAGCTGGCAGTGTACAGTCAGACTATTGAGGTTACATTATGTTTAACACTACCTCTTAAACTCAACAGTTACAATCATCAGCACTGATTATGCCTAAGTGTTGTCTCTGAAAATCAAAAACTGACTTTCCTAGTGGTTTTGTAAAGATATCAGCAAGCTGATCTCAAGAACCACAAAATTGTAGTGCAATATCACCATTATTGACTAGCTCGCGTATGAAATGAAAACGAGTGTCAATGTGTTTTATTTTCTTTTGAAACACATGATTCTTAGATAACGCAATTGCTGATGTATGGTCAAAGAAAATAGGACTTGGATCCTTTTCTGTATGTGACATGTCTATCAATATTCATCTCAGCCATACAACTTGACATGAAGCTGAGGTAGCAACTACATACTCTGCCTCTGTAGAGGATATGGATACAATTGGCTGCTTCTTTGATGCCCATGAAATCAGGTTCGTGCCCAGTTGAAAAACATATCCAAATGTTATTTTCCTGTCATCTAGGCTACTTGCAAAATCACTATCTGTGTAACCAGAGAGTTGATTACTATCAGATTTAGTGTACCATAAGACAAAATTTAGTGTTCCTTCTACATATCTCAAAATTCGTTTTGCCATTTTCCAGTGCGAATCTTTGGGGGATTCCATGAATCTAGAAACAAGGTTGGCTGCATACATAATGTCAGGCCTAGTTGTTTTAAGATACAACAAACTGCCTACTAAAATTTTGTTCAGGGTAGAGTCCACTATAGGACCTTCATCATTCTTTCTCAATTTTGTGCCTAAAGGTATGGGGGTTTCTGATGGATTGCATCCTTCCATGCAGAATCTTTTGATAATGTCTGTTGCATACTTTGGCTGACAGACAAAAATGCCTTTGGCTGATTGATTAAACTCAATCCCTAAAAAATATTTCATTATGCCAAGATCTGTCATCTCAAACTCAGATTGCATGGCATGTTTAAAATCTGTTAACTCAAAATTTCCTATATAGATCATGTCATCAACATATAAACATACAATTAAAATTTTACCGTACTGATCTGTTTTGGTATAAAGTATTGGTTCATTTTGGCTTCTGCTGAAACCACTTTTGATTAGATAAGTGTCAATTGTACTGCACCAAGCTCTTGGAGCTTGCTTTAAGCCATACAAGGCTTTCTTCAACTGATATACTTTGTCTGGGTGCTCTTGGATGTAATCTCCCCCACCTCTTAGAGAGGTGAGGAGGAAAATCAGTGGCCTGGATACCCCCACTAGGTCATAGTCTCACATTGAAGGGGGGAAAGTCAAGAAGTTAAAAGTTATATTTTTAAGTTGACTTAAGAAAGGGAAAGGATAAAGGAGTAATAGATAAGTCAACAGAAGAATAGAAGATTAACCCTGGGAGTTAACCTAACTCAACAGAGAATTAGAAGAAAAAGTATAAGTAAGAGGTTGGGGTGCACCTATTATTCATTCTGGTTTTGGATTAGCATTTGCTATTGCTATTGAGCATTCAGTTTGGGGGTTTGCTGTACAAACCTTTGGGAGCAACTCAGTGGTGAAATATCCACTCACCTTGTTCCACAGCTTGGTCTCAGGGATGAAAGACTCCTCCACACCATTCTAGTATCAGAGCCAATTTATCGAGGGAGGTTCGATCCAGCTTATCCTGAGGGCCTAGGGCCATTCCGACAGTTGGGTTTTGTTTGCAGGGGAAGGACCATCAGTTTGAGGGATTTTCTGGAGGGTTATCATCATTATACATTTGTCTGCAGATTGGGACGTCTGGGAGCCATAGGGGACATCCTGTGATTCAGTAAAACTCAGATCTAGGGAGATCTTCTTGAGATCTGAGCCTGAAAATTCTCCCACGGGATTCTCATAGCCCGATCTATATTATTGGAGAGTTTTAGAGAAATTGGAGGCCTCCTTCATCAGGGCCAAACCTGCTAGGGTTTCAGTCATCCAGTGGGGCGCACCATTCAGTGGAGATTTCATATCTACAATGATTGAGAGGGATCTTGGAGATTCGGGCACCTGGGTTGTTATTACCATCACCCGATCTATATTCTTGGAGAGTTTTAGATCATTTGGAGATGTCCTTCATCAAGGTCAATCCAGCTAGGGTTTCAGTCATCCAGTGGGGCACACCATTCAGTGGAGAATTCAGATCTACGGAGTTTGAGAGTGGATTTGGGAATTTGGGTATCTGGGTTTTCCTTGCAGTTTCCCGATCTATCATTTGGCATCTTTCTCAGGATGATTGGACACTTTTGGTAGCAGGGCATAATTCTATCAGGACGTGGCAGATCTGCTTGATTTAGTCTTCATTGTATATCCAGCCTTTGGAGGATCATTTTGTATTGTCGGGAGCATTTTGTAGCAACTCATATCTATTGCTAGTACGACCATCTGAGGTTTATGCCAGATCGGCCATCTATTGTATTGATCTTACATTGCTCATAATAAAAAGGTCAGATCTTTGCTTGTGCTTCTACATCTTGAATATATTGTGATCTCCATGTGTTGATGAATCTTGTATGCA
>ML780579.1:605333-623485 GCA_009831015.1 Picea engelmannii
ACAATAAATATTTTTATGTGCTTTCTTTATCTGCTTCCTAGAAGTAATCATTTTTCCATTGATTTTCATAAGTTTCGATTAAAACTTGCATCTTGTAAATCATGTAAATAAATGAGACTTGTATATCTTCTGCTTAAATATAAATGCTACAGTTACATTAGAGCATATGTACATATATATAGTGTTTAGTAATTAGTTAGTTATTTCTCTCTTTTATTTGTTTCTTTTAGGATTCTTAGATTGGCTAACGGAGCCATTAAACCCGTCAGAATGAGTTATACCAAATGGCTTGGGTTATTTGGACAACCCCGGACCAGAATCGCTCTTCCAGTTGACAGACGGTCAATTTCGTCCGTCAACATAATCCCAACACAAAATCCATACTTATGGCATCCCACAGTTTGTCTAGAATAGGAAATGGCTGATACAGACTAGTGTTTTGGTGTTTTCCTTTAGCATAATGGAAAATGCTACATATGTCCACAAATTTATTTACATAAGACCTCATAACTAGCCAATGGTATGAATAACTCAGCCATGAATAAGTATTATCATGGCCAAAATATCCATCCAATCACCGACTATGTTTTTCTTTCATTAAATTGTCTCTCATTGAGCATTTAAGAATGCACAATTGACTCCATTTGAACAATAGTCCATATACTAGTTAGCAAAGGGTTTTCACATTCTTCGTGAGCCTCCTTGAAATCTATATTTTCATGATACATCCCCTTAATGTGTTCAAAACCTAAGGTCTCCACTTGAAATTCCTGCATAATCATACATCTCCTTCTCCAAGCATCAACAACCTTGTTAGCGCTACCACTAATATGCTTAGTAACAAAAGTAACGATTTGCATGAATTCTACCCATTTAGCATGTCTTTGGTTTAATTTCTCCTTTTTGGTTATGAATTGCAAACCTTGATTGTCACTGTACAAGACAAAATCCTTTGGAATAAGGTAATCCATCCATTTTTCAGAGCTTGTATTACAACATAAAACTCCTTGACATACGTTGAGTACTTTCTCTTAGTGTCATTCAACTTTTCACTGAAATATGCAGCAGGCCTATTGTATTAGCTCAATACTACACCAATAGTTATTCCAAGTGCATCGTACCACACTTGAAAAGTCTTCTTAAAATCTAGTAGAACCATAATCAGTTTTTTTGCTATCTTCTCTTTCAATACTTTGAAGCCTTTTTCATCTTCTGTTGTCCAATTAAAGGATTTGTGCTTCTTCTTTACAGTGTCTAATATGGGTGCGCAAATGCCACTGAAGTTCCTAATGAACTTCCTATAAAAAATGGCTAACCCATGAAAAACTATTACCTCAAACATGCTCCTTGGGTAGATGAAAAGTTTTAGATCTAGAAACTTTTCTAAGTCGCTCATGTGCACTCCTTGCACTCGATTTCTCCAAGAATTTGAAAGGTCTTGAAGACTCTTCATGCACTCCTTGTGTTCATTGAACTCAGACCTCCCAACCCTTAACTGCGTGTTGGCCCAATGCACACGTTGCACGAGTTTTGTTCTCAGACTTTTCTCCCTCTGGGGCGACTGTGCACTCCTTGGACTTATCTCTGCAAATTTTCCCATTATCTCTCCTAAGATTCTAAGCTAGACTTGACTCGGCCTTCGCAGACCTTGTGGGAAATGTGCACTCTTTGCACCATATCTCTTAGAAGAGAAATAATTGAAACTTACGGAACATTAAATGTTTACACATATAACTATGAAATACATTTTCAAGCACATAAAACAAATAAACCATAGAACATGAAATTCACTCCATATACTATGAAATAAGTAATTACATGCACTTGGAATCAAACATTTTCTTCTTGTATTTATTTAGCGAAGTATGTAAATGGATTCATACAATTCTCTACAACTCTCTATAATAACCAGTAACAACATATAAGCTACAACATCCTTCTTACATTTACATTCAACAACCTCATTTGGGCATAGTTTACATATATTTATACACAAGGAGATTCTTAAGCCCTCCCTCCAGACTACTTTAGTGTTATCCTATAACAATTAAAACATTCATCTAATAACACGCTCTAATATGGGTGCGCAAATGCCACTAAACTTCCTGATGAATTTGCTCGGGGCATTTGTTAATCCAAATGGCATAACAAGCTACTCATACAATCCATCATTTTTCTTGAATTTTGTCTTCCATTCATCTCCTTCTCTCATTCTTATCTGGTGATAACCACTTTTTAGATTTATCTTAGAAAAATAATTTTCTCCACTAAAACAATCCATCAAATCATTGATTATGGGTAAGGGAAATCTATACATGATGGTGATCTTATTGATGGTCCTTGAATATATGCACATTCTCTATCCTCCATATTTATTTGGACTTAACATAGTCGGTACTACTCATGGACTCAAACTTTCCCTAACCAAACCCTTATCCAACAACTCTTGGACTTGATTCTTGACCTCTTCATTCTCTTGAGGTGTTAACCTGTATGCTGCTTTATTTGGAAAACCTACTCCTGGAATAATTTCAATGTGATGATTGATGCTCTTGATGGGTGGTAAAGGATGAGGTAATTCATCCACCACGATATCAGAAAAAATATCCAATAATTCCTGAATTTTCATGGGTAAATCATCCACAGAAGTTCTCGTGAGAATAACCCTTGGCTTTCTTACCACATCAAACTGCATTTCTTGTTCCTTCTTGACTTCATTCAATATTTCCTTCCCACTCATGAGAAGTATGCTAGAGCTAACTTCTTACTTCACTCCCTTATATTCTATTGGAAGTAACATATGCTTATGGCCATTCTTCTCAAGGGTGTAAGTATTTTCCCTTCCATCATGTATGACATTTCTGTCATATTTCCATAGTCTTCCCAACAAAACATGGCAAACATCCATGGGTATGAAATCAATCAAAATATCATCTCTATAACCTTGTCTCTTAAATTCAACATTGAATTGTTAACTTACGATGACTTGGTGTCCTTTCTGAAACCATGATACCTTGTATGGGTTTGGATGTGCAGTTGTATCCAACTCCATCTTGTCCACCATTTATGTGGATACCATATTATCCATACTCCCATTGTCTATGATTACTTTGCATACCATTTCCTTGGTCTTGCAATCAATATTGAACAGATTGTTCCTCTCGGCTAGCTCCTTTACTTCTTTCTCTGGTTTTATGAGAACTTTCCTCATCATGATGGATCTCCCATCTTCTGTTGTTTTTTCCTCCACATTCCTCTTATGTGCTTCAAAAATGTGAGCTTCTCCATATTTCTTCTTCTCAGTACATTCCCAAGACATATTCCCTATATTTCCATAGGCATAACATTTCACTTCTCCTCCTTTGCCTCTTCCTCTTCCTAGAGAAAAATAGTTTCTTCCACCATATTGTCCCCCTCTAGAACATCCTCCTCTCTCTTTCTAGCTGTGATTCTTTCCAGTATCATCTTTGGGTTCTAGAATTTATCTCGGACAATTCCTCGTCCTATGTTTGTATTCTTGCCTCTTTTTCACTGGCTTTGCTTCCTGGCCAACTTTTCTTCTACTTTCAATTCCACCTTATAAGAATCCTCCACATTTTTTACTATCATCATGTTGATTTCCTCTTGAATTTCATACCTCATACCATTAATATACCTGAAAAAATTTTCTTCATCATTCTCTCGATGACCTACTATGATGTTCAGCCTCTAAAATTCTTTAGTGTACTCTTTCACTCACAAGCCTTTCTATCTTAGGTTCTGTAATTTCCTAAACATAATTATCTGATAATCTTTTGGAATGAACTTAGCTACCCTTTTATCCCAACTCTTATTTTTCTGTTTACCTTTGCACCTTCTGTCAGCTTGCAGTTCGTCCCACCATAGTGTTGCATGTCCCTTTAGCCTGGTCACAACATGCTTCACTTTCTTCTCCTCATCAATCTCTTGATAGTCAAAGTACTTGTCCAAAGAACTTATCTAATACAATAGCTCCTCAACATCTAAGTTTCCTTCATCCATTAGGACTTCTATTTTTTCTCTATCCCCCATTTTGACAATAATTCTCATCAATCGTTCTTCAACAGTTTCTTCTCCTACTGATTCTTTTGCTTCAACATCTTCACTCTCAGATTCGTTGATGTCACCAACATTAAGTTCTCTTCTCTGTGTTGTATCCATGGCATATAATATCACATAGATTTTTCTCATTTCTTCTCCCATAGCTTCATTTTCCATTGCTCTCTCTCTATGTGCCTCCTAGGCGACATTATTTTGGATTTTCCTTTTCTGACAGAGATAAATTCGGTCTCCGATACCACTTGATGCAGACCCCCACCTCCTCTTGGGGCCTGCTCGACCTCCCAGGCTAGGATCATTCTATTCCTGGAGCTACATCAACTCGTAGGTCCCTTTTGAGCCCTTAAAAAAATTACCACACGTCTAAATCCTCCTTCACGGATGCCAAAATGTAGGCTTTGGGGATCCCCAAGCCAAGAGAAGACTTCCAAGGGATCGTGGGCAAAAAACTGTGGTCTAGAACTCAAGTCTCTGAAATATTCAAGACTTTGGGCCTTCTGCACTTCGTGAGTCTCAAAAAAATTGCACTGCATTCCTCCCAAACACCGAAATGGAGGAATGCCGAACAACAAATGAGATCAACGGTTTGTAGGACTCGTTGAAATTCACGATGGAAAAAAGGTTTCGGGATTTCAAGCTTTGACAGTTATGCCCGCTCCAACAGTCTATGCTTCCGGAGATCCAAATTTTGAATCATATCAGACAACTCTTGTTTATCCATAGATCAATGGATTATATTCATTTTGCAACTTTGGGATTTGGGGATTCTCACTACACCTCTCCACTGATTTCCTAGAGTGTCGAACCATTAATATATCCAGGCATTGATCCAATGGATTAGGTTCTCTAACAGATGGACAACGTAGATTTACTTTAGTCTTCAGGAGTCCAAGCGTCCACACAACGCAACCTCTTGTATTTTAAGAATGTCGAATTTATGGAGGGATTATCCTTATTCCACATGTCCCCTCCTGATCAATGACTAGAAGGAGTTGTACTCTTCAGGACTTCAGATGTATGTGCACCCTAACAATTTTTCAACACTTTCCTCTGGAGTGATGGGTCTCTAGACCTCCAGATCTACTTCCATGTGTCCACTGAGATCGACGATGGATATATACTCCACTCTTTGGAGCTTTAGGGGATTTTCAACCTTACCCAATCATGTCCCCTTTCTCTGAGATGGTCGATCTTCCAGACTCAAAGATCCACTGATACATGTCCACAACAATCAATGCCCCTAAATAAATTTGGGCTTCGGGACTTCATGGGTTCCACACCCTTTACACCCCTCGAACAGAATTTATTGAACTTACGAAGTCCGATGGAATTCCTAGGGATAACTCCCATGTAACTTGTCCAAATATAACGGTCGTTGTTTTTCCCGACTCCTCCTGAACATATATTGACCATTCAACCTTCAAAATGAAGATAGAGCCTCCCTCCTTGAAGATTTTCTCCATTAATCCTCTTGCGCTTTAACCACACGAGGTGTCTCAAACCTCATACACCTTCTACGTTCTCCTCTAAAATTCAAAAGGTTTTAGACTTATAAACTTTTCTAAGTCACTCATGTGAACTCCTTGCACTCATTTTCTCCAAGAATTTGAAAGGTATTCAAGACTCTTCATGCACTCCTTACGTTCATTGAACTCATACCTCCCAACCCTTAACTGAGTGTTGGCCCAATGCACACGTTGCATGAGTTTTGTTCTCAGAATTTGCTCCCTCTGGGGAAACTGTGCACTCCTTGGACTTATCTCTGCAAATTTTCTCGTTACCTCTCCTGATATTCTAAGTTAGACTTGACTCATCCTTCACACACCTTGCAGGAACTATGCACTCTTTGCACCATATCTTTAAGAAGAGAAACGATTGAAACTTAACATTAAATGTTTACAAATCTAACTATTAAATGCATTCTCAAGCACATAAAACAAATAAAACATAGAACATGAAATTCACTCCATATACTCAGAAATAAGTAATTACATGCATTTGGAATCAAACATTTTCTTCTTGTATTCATTCAGAAAAGTATGTAAATGGATTCATACAATTCTCTACAGCTCTCTATAATAACATGTAGCAACAAATAAGCTACAACATCCTTCTTATATTTACATTCAACAACCTCATTTGGGCATAGTTTACATATATTTATACACAAGGATCTTCTTGAGCCTTCCCTCCAGACTACCTTAGTATTATCCTATCACAATTAAAACATTCATCTAATAAGAATCATTATAATGAATAAGAATTTACAACTAGATAAGAGTTGAGCTCGAATTTTGTACAATCCTATAGACAATTAGGGATATTACAATCTCTAGCGATGTTATACAATGGCTCAAGCCTCCAAAAAATTTAAAATATCTTTAATTACAATATTTCAAAAAATTAATATGATGCGCCCTCCTTGGGATCAAAAACAATTTTAAATGTGTGCACTGGCGCTGAGTTGTCCTCCACTCGGCCTCCTTTGGTGCTGATGGCAATTCTCTTGCATCAATGTTTCATCATACTACAAACTTGAGTATATCTATAAATGCAATTCAAAGTTGAAATATATTCTAGAATATTATGTTTTTCTTACATGTGCATCATTCATATGGATGTGAAACATTGAAAACACTTGATGCCTTTAATACCCAATTGGAATTTGAAGGACAATTATGGTTACCCAATGTTGGCGCATAGTGGGCAGACCCAAGGTTCAACATTAATTAACCAAAAAAACCCTAAGATACCGTCCCTTTCAACATCACCCACAAGCATGTGAAGTCTCACCCGAGGTATCTATGAGGACTGTAGGAACTAGGTTTCCAAAGTCATGAAGGGACATGAGGCATTTGTCATAACCATTATACTTAGCATTAGTTCATTATACCATGTATCATGTGTGGAGAACCATGATAACATATAAAAAATTCATTGCAACCATATATTATATGCGTGCAATAAACAAGAAAGTAAACACATCATAACATAGAAACACCATGATTTCATGTGGTTCACCCAATATGGGCTACATCCACAATGATCGGCTTCTTATATTATTCATAATCATCTCTTACAAAATATGTGCATTGTGCTTATACATTATTCCCTTTTCATTCTCAAATCCTTTTATATGTCTCTTTTCACTCTTACATTCACACATATAGTGTGTACTTAGCTCTTCTTACTCTCTCACATGCTATTCTCATTCTAAGTTCTCTTCTCACTCGACTTCTCTACCAAGTTACTACTCTATCCCAAAATCCTTAAATATTTATACAATTACATTAGGGCTTAGCCCTTTTCGATGGACCAAAATGAATAACAACTTACAACTCTTTTCCTTCCTTTGTGCACGTTGGTCCCGAAAATGTGCTAACTTCTTTTCCTTCTTCTGCAAATGGTGTGCAATTCACAAAACTAGTCCCAAAAATTCCAGTCCTAACAGGACCCTAACACTCACCCGTGGCTCATACTGAGCAACTCAGGCCTTCTATTGCACTCCCTTCAATGTCACAACGAGCTTCTCAAAATTTTATCTTGTAGTTGCAATATTCTCCTTTGCTTGTACCTCTTGTGACAAAATCTTGTCTTATGTCTTTAAAGTAATAGGGGTCTTCAACTATTCTACACTATCTTGTGCTACTTGTTTTACCATGCCTTGTGATACTGCAAGTTATTTTGTCACCCTAAATGCTTCCTCCTACAGTGGCTTGAGATTCTATGCAAGAGTATGTTGTTCCACTCTAATTTGGTTTATCTCTTGATTAAATTTCCTATTCTCAATGATTATAGTCATCCCCGTTGTTGGTGGAAGAGTGTTAATTGTATCTTTAATCTTCTATTCCTTCTCGTTCATAGTTTGTAACCTTTGTTCCAAAGCTTGTAATTTTTTATCTCCAACAACTCAATCCATACTTGTGTTCTTTCTTCTGGTGATAAATATGAAATTCCTCTGTCAAATAAGAAATCATTATATTGAAGAAATGAGTCCCCTAATCACTCATAAGGATTCTTGGACATCTAATCCTTGTAACAACATTCTCAGAGAGAAAATGTGTATGAGTCTTTTTGTTGCAACCAATGACAGGTTATTCTTCCACTCATCAAGTCAAATAGTCTGTCACAATGATTATATATATTTCTCTCAACCTTTTTGTTGGTGGGTTGATCGATCCAAAAAAATCAACTGCCCATTTATCAAAATCCTGCAATGCATCTTGCGGTTCTAAGGGCATATTTTCTCTTATGGATGGATTTCCAACTCTGTTAAAGACATCATAGGTATGTAAAAACTTATTAGTGTACTTATGAAGGGTGGGCCACCAAAGTCCTGTGTGCAAAATATTACGAGTCCTTGTTTTCCCTTCATAGTGGCCTCTCACAACTCCTTCATGTGCCTATGATAATATCATCAATGTTTCCCTATCCAATACACATCGTCGAAGAATACCATTTGCACCTAACTTATACAAATTCCCCACTATGAGTTGATAATTTGTTTCCTTCAGTACTAAGTGTTTCTTCAACACAGTTGTAAAATCAGGTGGGGCTAATCTTATGCTCAATAATTCAACAATATTTGCAAAGTAATCATCAACCATCTGTACTGCAAACAAGTGTGCATATGGTATATTGTCATCCAAATTTCTCACACATTCCCCTATTAATATGTGAAAAAACTGATCAGGTCCCGAGTTCAACTTCCCTGGTTTCACAATCACTACAAATTCATATTCATGAAATAATAATAGCCATATGCCTATCTTCCCCCCCAAAACTGGATTATTGACTAACTATCTCAACGTAGAATGATTTTTATACATCTTAAAATGTTATCCTAGAAGATAATTCCTAAACTTATGTAGTGCATACACCATTTCTAGTCCTTCCCACTCTATAGTAGTGTAATTATGTTAAGTAGTTGACAACTTTCTACTGGAAAATGAAATGGGATGATACAAACTTCCTTCCCCTAGATGAGTTAGACCTATTTTTATATCTATAGATGATGCATATTCATGGACATAGAACTCCTTGTTCCAATCTGGAAATACTAAAATCGGTGCGGTAACCAATTTTTGCTTCAAGATATCCAAACTTTGTTGGCATTCCTTTTTCCATTGAAACTTAACCTCCATGTTCAGCAATTTCTCCAATGGGGTTGTGATATACATGTATCCCCTAATAAAATTTATGTAGTACCTCCTATGAACCAATGTTGCTCATAGTTGTTGCACTAAAGTAGGTTGTGGAAAATACACAATAAAAACAATCTTCACAGGATCAACCAAAATTCCTTGTTTACATACTACATGACCCAACAATATACCAAATAGTGCATAGTAAAATCACTTCTTCAAGTTCAAAGAAATATGAAATTGTTTACATATATCCAACACCAATCGCAGAGTTTCAACATGGTCTTTCAACAAAATTAATATTGTCCAATTATCCAAATATACTTCTAGGAACTTATGAATAAATTATTTAAAAGTTGCAACAACAAATAAAGAAAATACTACTGGCACATTTTTCAATCCAAATGACATGATTGTATACTAATAGAATCCCCATTCCATCACAAAGGTTGTATTATGCTTATCCTTCTACGTAATCTCAATATGGTGATACCCGAAGAATCCATCAGTAAATGAGCAAGCTTCCTGGCCTCCTACATTTTCCAAAACTTCATCTGTAAATGGAGTAGGAAATGAGTCATGTAAACAAGCATCATTTAATTTTCATAGATCCATGCAGATTTTGATTCCACATGTTTTCTTATCTTGAATTACCATTGTACCAATCCATTCTGACTCTACAACAGATTTAATAATCCCATCTTCCTACATCCTATCTATTTATGCTTTCACTTTCTGCTTGTATATTGGCTTCAATTGATATGGTGTATTCTTCATTGATTTGGGATCTGAATTCATAGGAATATTCATCTCCCCTAGCTCTCTAGAAATCCCTTTCATATATGAGAACATAGTCGTAAAAAGGTCTTGGTATTTGCATAGTAAATCCACATTCATCTCTACAGTTTCTTCATTCCAGTAATATCCAATGTTTGCAAACTTGGGATTATCCTTTGTACCAATATTCACTTTGCGTGTTCTCAATGGATTTTCATACTCATTAGAATCAAGCTTGGGACCCTCTATTGTGCATTGTCCTTCAGTTTTTGGGAATTTCAAATTTCTTAGACCTTCATCTTCCTGGTCTTCTCCAAGAACATTATAGCATTCCAAAACCTTTTGAAGAGTCACAAAATATTTGGGTGCACTACCTAAGGTTTTTGGTATCTTCCAATCTTCGGGTGTAAATATATTGGTATTGATAATATATATAGTTGTGTCTACCGAAGGGATATCATCTTCAAACTTGAAATTTACCTTAAATTTTTTAGTCAAGTCTTCCCAATCTATTGTTCCTCTATGTACTTCTAGTTCTAAGTACCAATTCTAAGTACCATTTATTTGGGATTGTATCCAGAGTGTGTACAAACAGGTGTGTTTATTCCTTCTTAGGTACTAAGATCCATGTCACAGTACACTATGTAAAATGATCTATACGAAAAATCAACCCAGTAGACTTATGCATGGAATATTCATCTTATGTTCCAATCCTGACCTATAACATCCTTCTACATTGCTTCGAATTATCTGTTCTATCTTTATGTGCAGCCCACCATCTTGTAGCAATCACTTTCAAAACGATTTCCAGAGATAGTAATCTCTATTGATTTGTTATATGCAATTCAAATTCTTTTAAAAAACGATATACAGTTTTTAGTCTATCATACTTTGGGGATCACATACCTCAGCTCCAATCTAGCGCATTGTGCAGGTAATACGCGTATATCTCCTTTTATATACCTCATGTAATATTTATTCCCAATGTTCCATGACTTCTTCTAAATCTGTCGCACAAGAAATAATACTTCAGTAAATGAGTACACCTTCAGTTGTAGGATTAATTTAGTCATCCATCTGCACGTTCATATCATAAAGGTTATCAAGTTATTTTACCCTTTCTAGTTCCACATATCACCTTACTTCAAACATCATTTGTCTCTTTTTCATATCAATAATATTCTAGTTATCAAAATCCTAATCTATTCCAAGAAACGATGGATAAGGTTTACTACCATCGACTATATCAATTAATTCAAAATATGTTGTACTATGCACTCCATTGATGTTGGCATTCACCCCTGTAAGTCTTCCAATTGGGACAATCTTGTGTTGATTTGCTAACCTCAACTAAATAGGTGACCATATCAGCTTTAGTTTTCCCATCATTTTCCATGTATTCCTTGGAATGACATTCACATTAGATCCCCGATCCAAGATAAATTTATCCATTTCATATTCTCTTACCTGTGCATTTTTCCTTTTCTTGCATTGTACCTAGTTAAATGCTCACTATGAACTAGGTACTTCTTTATTTTCCATGCACTAGTCGATCATCCTGTGTAGTGCATTCAATGCAGTTTCATCCTTCATTAGTTCTAAACAATGCTTTAAGAAAATTTTCATATTACTTACCTTCTCAACTATCATTTCTGTCATCGAGTGGTTGTAGGATGGAGGCATGTCATACACAAGTGGTTGGAGACATGTCATACATAGGTGTCCTGTCATGTAGAGGTTGAAAAGTCAATGCTACCCATTTTGTTTCTAACAGTTCCTTCCTTTCTTTCTTGTATGTGTCTCTCTCTTTCCGAGGATCAAACTTCAGAGGAGGTTATGCTTCTCTCCTGACCCACTCATTATTCTAAATTACTTGTTTCATCATATCATCTCCTTCTCTCAATCTATCATTGTGCTCTGTTGTTGCTATCATATGAAAATTCAGGTTCATCTTTCCATGCAACTTCACAATCAACTGCAGATAGTCTCATGTCACATGATCCAACTATATACAATATGTGCATGTTGTACAATGATTCTGACAATATCATGACAAATGTCTAGGATTGTTATAGTTATAACATATAATCGATCATATTCATCGACCGAATCCTCCCCTTCCCCAACCTATGAATCCTCCTCAACCTCCTTGATTGTATCCTCTCATAGTATTCTATTTGGGTACCCCTCCTTTTGTTCCTTCTTCCCCTTGAACTCTATATGCATATGTGGTGGATTCTCTCATGATATGGAGTGTGAGACATTCCTTTTTATCATTTCTTACTCACTAACAAAAATTACAAAATAATTTCTTAGAAGTGCTCTGATACTTATGAATCAAGGTACAAGCAATTGGATGATGACCCATCATTATGCATATCTCACAAGATACTCCTCCATGTGGTGCCAAGGGATTCGGGGATCTTCTATCCAAATACCCTTTAAAAGTTGGACACTCATTCTTGTGATGACCTTATTTTCTACATGTGGTACACCAGACTTATTTCCACTTTTCTTTCCCTTTAACAAGATCCTACAACTAAATTTTCAATGATGCTAACTACGACTTAGCCTGAGTCACCCCCACATCATTTTATCCTACAGGGGATGCTTCCAATTTCATGGCGATATATATCACTTCTAACTATGACATAATATTTGTATGCATCAAGGGAAATCATATATGTGGCAACAAACCTGTAATAAACCATTCCCTATGTTTCTCATTCAGAATCTGGAAGGTCAATTGATCCATCAATATATTGAATACCTGGTCAAAATACCATACCAATTCATTCTAGAGCTTCTTAATCTCTTTTAGTTTGGTAATACACAACGACTCATACTTTGGTTTCTAGAATTCCTTTAATAGAGCTTTCCTGATGTCTACCAATGTTCTAGATTGTCCTGTAGGCACAATGGACTGATACTTCATATACCAGAGTAATTCATGGCCTCTAAATGTTGTCACTAACTACACAATTTTCACATCATCGTCCCAAATTTTCTTCACAGTCCATATTTCTTCACAGAAAAATAAGTGTTGTTCTAGATCTTTTGTCTCTGCTCCGTGAAAGACAAGCATTCTCAAAGTAGGATCTTCCCCCGCCATTTTACACTATGTAGTATTCATCATCGGTGTCACCAAATGATTCTGGGTTGTCGCACTACATCCACTACTCTGAGTACATTTACTTCTATCCTTTCTTCCTTCACTAAATACAAGTGTTCATGACATAGTTTCATATCTCGAAGATGCACATGGGGTCATGGGTTCGACATAGAGTCTATCCTGATTTTGGCTAGTAGATGTGATGGATCTCCTTCTACTGGAATGAGATGAATATATTTTCCTTTTCCTTTATGCACAATATTCCTTCTATATGGAGTACTACACCAATGTCTCTTTCCTCAACCTCATTGTACTTCTCTTCTCTCTCAACCACAATCCACTTCATACTATACATAAATATGTGTTTACTGCTCAATACTCTAATCTCTTCTTCTGTCGCACATTCTTATTCTTTCATGATTATCATCCCATCCATTCCTTTTTTTCATCCCTCTTATTCCAACATTCATACCATCCTCTAGTCATCCCCCAATCCCCCTATGTGCGTGAAGGTTCCTAGATACTAGGGAAATTATAGTCCATGTTCATAACCCCCTTATCACACAACAACATCTTGATCCAAATAGACAATGATTTCAAGTATCTTCCATGTGGGCCTTTAAAGAACTCTCTTTCAGCAACACTATATCACTCGGTATAATATATAGCATATAATATAGTATTATAATATATAGTAATATAATCCACTAATATACTATCCATCCAAAAATCAATTGCATGTGAGATCTGGTTACTTATAGTATTAACTTGCTAAATCAACTTAGGGGTAAAATTCCTCAAAACAACAATGCGAAATGTGTCGTAATTTTAATCTAACCTATGTAACCACTTAGCCAAGACTATTGGGAAACCAACAAAGAAAATACCATGTAAGTTTGTAAATACATACCTATGTAACCATTGTTCTGAACTTATCTATGGGTTCTTATTATGATATCTATAAAAATCATGCTCCTTTTTCTCTAACCACTTTCTGATCTCTTCCTTATTTGGCCTCCACATTCCCCTCAATTGCAGATCCTGGTCCCGATTTTTGGAATACTAGGAGGGGGGTGAATCAGTATGAACACTTTCTACCACTTTCAATCACAATATATAATCTTCAATGTTTTCAACAATATATCATTTATTAATTTCTTCAAGCATAACCAAGATAGCGACAATACCAAGATGCCAATATATCCAAGATGTGCTACTAATCAATCTACCATAGAATCACTTAGGTGTACCTCAACATGTAGCAACATCATGAATACATGGAACTCATACATGTACCACCATATACCAATGCCTCAACAAGATACAAAAGGCATGACCATCAGATCATCAACATGTAACCAAGATGTACCTAAAACCATGTGCCAACATCTATAAACCGTGTACCAAGATATACCATCAAACATGTACCATATCACTCATATACCATACAACCAACCATGTGCCAAGTATCCAAGATTTTCCTTTAAAAATGTATCATACCATCACCAAGTTGTACCATGCGCAATCACTACCATGACATGCCTCAAACATTTACCATAAAAAAATAAGCATAAGCCTAAAACTAACACATAGGGATACCTTTGATCCTATTGCTGACCTAATACACAGTAATATTGAGCTATAGTGTTTCTCCAATCCTCAATAACCTGGCATTGGCATTTTCCCAATTTTATCTTAGCCTCGCAGGACTAAGACCTACTGTCTAGTAAGGACTCATGTGATGAGCCCTAGAAAACCTACGAGGGTGCCTTGCGGGACACTAGCTATCTAACCACGGGGATCAACCAAACTAGTTTTTTCTCAGAAAAACATGCTCTCCTCTGCAATCTTGAAACTCTCTCCTAAGCTCTACTTTTATACCTTAGATCTCTTCATCGCAAAATCACTAATATATCATTTACTCACATAGAATATATTCAATAGAATGTGTGTGAATGTACTTATGAGTGACTTCCATATGTGTATATATACCTTTCTATGTAGCCTCTTTCAATAACTTTAAGGCTTCTTGAAATTTCTTGTTACAACCACTTTTCCTTTCATTAATGACTTGCAACAAATTAGGGGCTTATTAACCTATATTTGGGTCTTCCAACTTCATGACTTCATAACTCCTTAACCGCGAGGATCTATGTGATTTTCCACCTACTATTGGAAATGGCATGATGAGGACTATCCATTTATGAGTGTGTTACCTGCATTTACACTGTCCTTCATGTCCTTATTCCTAAAACCACGCTGGGCTTCATGGCCACATCTATGTGTTTCTTGTAGAATTATTCAAAGTGTATTCCCATGAGGGCCATGATTATATATATGCCATAAGGGTACCACTTTGGAGACTTCTCCAAATACACCCATCACATCTTTTGACATTAATGACAACAAAATGTCCAATAACATCAATTACAACCAACTATCCACCAATATCCCCCTTTGGAATTGATGGAAACACTCATATTCCACCTATGACCAATGCTCCTCTAATGTTTCTCTCCCCATGTTTCTTGCCCCCTTTGAAATCAATGAAAAAGGGTATCTCCCCTTGGGGATGCTCCCCCTATATTTATTATTCTAATATTTCTCTTCTGATCTTTCTCTTTCCCCCAATTTGACATCATGAGTAAAAGGGTAACTCCCCCTATCATTATACCTTCTTTGAGAAATCTATCTATAACTTCATATGCTCCCCTTATCTTCATCCTTCTGATCTCTTTCTCTAATAATTTCTCTTCCTTGACTTTTCTGCACGTTGTCATGTAGATCTATGTGGGATTTCTTGTATATTCTTTCTTTCCTCTCTTCTAGTGTTATTTGTCCATTAGTGCTTCATCTTTTAATTTAATGAGAAATATAAAAATCATTCAAATTTACTTGACTTCAAGTCTTCATGACTTTCCAAGTTCATATAAATCACCATACCTTCTTCTAATGATATAGATTTGTTGTTCCTTTTACTACTTTCCTTCCTGATTCCACTTGTCCATTGATTCCATTGATTCCAATTGTTACTATTATTTCATCCACTATCATGTATCTATTTATATCACTCAAAGATCTCATGAATACATTGTTGGACACACCTACCACACTTAGAGCAGGGGAGGTGAATGAGTGTGGGGCTCTTTTTCAAAACTTCCCTCTTACACAAAACTCATTAGTTAGCATTCGACTTTCACTCATTACTCATTTCTATTGTTTATAACCAATTAGATGTGAGCACATGTTAGCAACATATATTAGCAATATATCATCAACAAGTCATCACCACAAACAACACAAGATGTATGTATAATTTTCTTTTTATTATGGACTACAATCCTTGGGGTTTTTTAGCAACAAATGAATAGAGTACACTCTACAAGAGAACCAGCTCTATATGAAAGAATTAGCTTACATCCTCATCACCAACTAAGATGAGGAAACAATCCTCCATAGCTATCAATCTGGCATAGGTACACGACATGTCGGTAGTGAAACACGCGTATGTACGTGCCCTACCAGTAGTACAACCCGCGTATGTATGCTTCCAGTATATACTACAGCTTGTGTGTACCTCTGAGAAACTAGGGTTTATCCTTTTCATCACATGCTCGGATCCTTTGCAACCTACAAACACATTCTCTTCTATCTTCCACTGTCAAGTCTGACCCACAGTGAGTCACAATAAATCCAAGCTCTTCAATAACTTGTTCATACATCTCAACCATACACTATGAATGTTATTCAATAATGTATAAACAACAAGTATATTGTAGCCATCATATCAGTACTGAGTCACAAGAGTGTTGATCACTCCATCAACCAACACATACCACATCACAATAACCGTACCAAGAATTCCTCAAGAATTCACATCACAACAAACAAGAACTTCCATCAAGACAAACAATGCAACCATACCAAAGTTTCTATGGTAGATCTGAGCCCATATAATGCATATATGGACCTTCCTTCATCATCCAAGAGCCTGTCATCAGCTCAAACACATATCTTCAAGAACTCATTATACATGCCTTTTCCTCATTCAACCCATGTATGTACATTCCCTGGATAAAAGCAACCCACGTATACCTCAGAAACTAGGGTTTCTGAACTTCCAAGACTTATGTCATCATGACATCAGAATTGTCGAGATTTTAATGCGCTTATGAGATCGTCCAGACCATCTCTCTCTCTCAGAGTGAATATTCAATCATTCTCAAGATATATTCAACAAGCTTACTTTCACAAGATCCCCTAGCCTCTTATTTATACTCTTCATCTTCTAGGTCACTTAACTCATATCTAGGTCACTTTGTTATTTTAGGGTTAACCACTTTCTATAAATAGAAAGTTCTCCATTATTTGATTAAAATAATCCTTCTTGATTTTGTCACTTTACTTTATCATTAAAATAATGATTTCTTCTTTTCAATCATTTTGACTTCTTTGACCATTTGGGGCTTCAAGACATCATATGGGGGTCCTCCAACTTCGTAAGGTCATAACTCTCAAACCGTGAGGATTTATGTGACATTCCACATACCATCGGAAATGGCATGAAAAACACTATCCATATAGGATAGTTTCACCAACAAAGTCACTAATCTTCATCTCATTATTGTACATACAAACATGGGTTCTCTCAACCACAACTCAACCACAAAGCGTCTTCCCGTGAGGGCTTTCACCATAAGGGGACCACTTTGGAGATCATCCATGTGTACTTGTTATTAATCATGAAAAGACAATAATGAGTCATCAAACTATGCATAATATATCAAAGAATCCATCTTCATCATGTATCAATGACAACTCATTGATCCATCTTCATCTATGCTGTTAAGAACCAAATATCAATATAGCATAGAAAAACCTCAGAAAAAAGTACTCAATGCCTTGAAAAAGAGATAATTTCAAATAATAAGCCTCTTTGAGGGGGAAACCTCCTTTTACCCCACTTAAATGTTCAAGTACAATATGATTCAAAATGAAAATGTCTCCTTGGTATATATAGGAGACTAGGAGGTATAATTACA
>ML780579.1:633121-684193 GCA_009831015.1 Picea engelmannii
CTTTAATTGTCTTCAGGGCCTACATGTACAATTCACTTTGTCATCTTCAAAAATTCATTTCTCCTCAACCATGAGGATCCACGTGACGTGCCACATACCACCGGAAAGAGAATGATGTATACTATCCATCCATGGGTGTTGTAGCTTCATTTTCATTTTCCTTCATGTCCAAATAACTTCATCAATATTCTGGTCCAAAACCCATGACTAGGGTTGACATCAATGACAACAACCAATCTTCCAACACTTAACTCCTTGAAAAAGAGATAATTTCAGATAATAAGCCTCTTAGAGGGGGAAACCTCCTTTTACCTCACTTAAATGTTCAAGTACAAGATGATTCAAAATGAAAATGTCTCCTGGGTATATATATAGGAGACTAGGAGGTATAATTACAACTAATGGCCTAAAGCTGACATAAATAAAATAACAATACTAATAAAATATGCCCCAATTAAAGGGTAATAAGTCAATATTAGGGCTTAACATATGCATCTTGATCCATGTTCATCGATTGGTTTCCACTTGATTTCTATCATTCTCATCAAGGATAATACATATAGATTGTTCATCAATCATCAATAAATAGAGCTTATCAATCAATCAATCCATTGACATCAATTAATCACTTGACATCAATTAATTACTCAATCACTTCACATCAATCCTAAAATAATCAAACCATTGTCATCAATGACAACATGATCCAACAATGTCCCCCTTTGGAATTGATGGCAATACCAACATTGATGTCAACACCAATAATTGATGTCAACATGTAGACAAGGAATTCTCTACATCAATAGTCATCAATCACAACCATGTGACTGTATCTCCCATAACAATGTGAATATCTCTTCTCATTAGACTATGTCTTTCTATCAATAAACATCAATCACATCAATGTGACTATCTCTCCCCCTTTGACATCAATGGAAAAGGGTCATTCTCCTCTTGGGGCTGCTCCCCTTGCTTTAACTCTCCTTGGGGTTTTTTCCCCTATCTTGTTTCCGATGAATAATCTCTCCCCTTTTTAAGAAGGTAATCAATATGATGTAATGCTGAAAATACATTGCTCATTCTCCCTCTATGACCATCGCTCCCCTTGGAATTATGCCTCTGTGCTCTTTTCTCAAGTATAGATCTCTTTTCTAGGTATGATTTTGATAAGTATTTGCTCCTAGAATCATAATAAGAATGAATCCCCCTATGGGTATGTCTCCCTCTATTTTCAACTAGATCATAGATCAACCACTCTCTATATGACGATCCTTGGGCCTGTTCATGCATCAAACTTGTGCCATACCATACATCATGAAACAAAAGATATGTCAATAATGAAAATAGAGAATCATGAACAAGATATCAACCAAGTACATCATGCACAACATCCATGCGCATTAACCATGTATGTCAATAGATATCATCCATGGAATGTATCCACCATATGCCAACATGTGCATCTACCAATATGCCAACATGTGCATCTACCAATATGCCAACATGTGTATCTACCAATATGCCAACCATGTGCATCTACCAATTATGCCAACCATGTGCATCTATCAATATGCCAAACAAATACCATCTATGAGTGTACCATCATGCATCATCACTTGAACCAAGCAAGTATATCAACCATGCATCAGCAAGCTATGAATCCTTCATGATGTACAGCATGACTATCAACTCAACTTACCAACTAAATGTCTCAATATGTAGCCCAACCACATGAAAAATGCATGCACCATGATATCCAACATATTCTTCCAATAATACATCATAAGATATATCAATGAAACTCAAATATGTACCATCCATGTACCCCAACAGATCTGCATCAATCCATACTCATGGGTTAGTGCCATGCTACCAAGATTTATTTTACATCGTCACCTTACATGATCTAACATAGAACCATGAAAAACTTCAACAAAAAGTGTCTGAACCTACAATAAACAATGTTAGACTCTGCAACGTCGAGTTATACCAACATATCAATATGCAATCCATGTGCATTTCCTTTTTCCCAAGGCTTTACCATATATACGCGGTCTGCTACACAACAGCTAGCGTATGTACGCAACCTATTCAAGTTCAGACTGTGTATGTATGCGACTGATACCAATGTCACTTGTGTATGCATATGTGGATAACACACTTGAACTCCCTTTCATTCTTTCATTCTGATATGGCTTCTCTATCTTCTTCACCCACTTCTGTAGATGTCCCTACTCCCTAGAACTTGATCTCTGAGCATCCATATTTTCAAAGATGTCTCCCTTTCTTACTTCATTCCTTCTTCTAACCATGCTATGTGAAGTCCTCATCATGTAATTTCTTCTTATGTTCCAGAAATCCTAGGATTTGTGGCCAAATCCACTGTAGTTGTAGCATCTCATGGTGTTACAGTGAACAACAATGTGTCCTACTTGATCACATCTCTAGCACCTCATGGTGTTATAAAATATTCCATTATATCTCCTTTCATAAGATCTACATTTAAAAGCTTTGTGACCATATCCATTACATGAATAACAATGCCCATGAAAAATAATTTCATACCTTTGCTTTGGTGTCCCAAGGATAGCTTCTTGATGTCTTCCTTTCTTTGTTCTTTTGAAATTTTCCTTCCTTTTTGCCAACATCAACACATAATTATTTGCCTTCATTTGAAATGTATTCAATATATTCCTTTGTTCTATCATCACTTGATTCTTTATCTTCACTTGAAATGTTTTCAATATCACATTTAGAAATAATACAATCAAGGGTTTTTGGAGATTCTTTACCTTTAATGATCTTGATGGAGTGATCTTCAATATATTCTTTCTCCTTCTTTATTTGATATGTCTCCTCTAGATTTAGCCATATATCCTTGGAGGAAGTGCATTGTCCCATGCTCTCTTTGATAGGGCTTGAGAGTCCACTAAGAATTGTCTTGAGAGCCTGTTGCAGCTGCCCTTGTTTTTTAGCCTGTCACAATTTTCATTTTGATGTTTGAAACCTAAATATGGTTTTCTTTTCCCTCCGAGATATCGATGATCTCTGAAACTTTGTCACGTGAGCAACAATAATTATTCTACTCTCGAAACAAGTCCTACCTTTTGTAAAAAGGTTTCCTCTTTTTGTTCTACTTTGGGATCTCGCAGGTCGGATACTGTAATTCATGAAATCTTCATATCTCGAGTCACGAAATGGCTAAATCGTGTTAACTTTTCACTCAAGACAGTAACAAGGGTAAAGTTTTCCCTAACACTTGGTTAGACGTCATCAGGGTTTCACGCCTCGGCATTCGTCAGACCCAAAATTTTATTGTCATAGCCCCAATAGATGAGAACATGAGATCCTTATTCGATTGACTCATGTCAAGGTTAAGGGTAAAAGATAAACTGTGGTAAAAGTTTCTCTCGTCATTTCACCACTCGGCACTATCTTTTTAGAAAGTTATATCATCTAAACACCAACTCACGAAATCACGATGCAATTATAGCTTGATTAATTAATCACTTAATCCAAGATTATCTTCCCCTTAATTAAGCCATCCTATCGTGATCTCGCGGTTTCGCAGCTCGGCATGTAAATCTCCAAAAACTTGTCTTCGAAGCTCCGAGTTGCAATATGGCGAATAAAATAATTATAAAATTAATCAAGCCCCAAATCGCGATTACCTTTAATTAAACCAAAATCGGTCCTCGCAGTCTCGAGAGTTGGAGACTCAAAATGTTAAAGGAAAATCCTCGATATAATGAATAGCGAGAAATTGATTAACGTTGGTGAGATTGGATTAATTAAGCTAAAACAAGACATATCCCACGGTTTGATGCTTCCACGATTCCAGACGAAGCCTTTTCTCTCCATACGCCAATCGACTTTTAAACCGCCAAAAATTTATGACATTAATGAGGAAATAGGGTAAATCTATGAATATAAGATCGTATTTTTACGGCATAAATTTATTTCTAATTGTGATTTGATAGGCTTGTTTTGAAAGATATCAAGTTTTTAAATATATGTAAGGACTTTGCTTCATTATAACGAACGTTTTTTCATAGCACGCAGAGCTCATCACTTCTGAGTAAACTGACTTCTGTATGTATACGCAGTTCTATCGCAGAAGAGCTAAAACTCAAGCTTCAGCCATGGCCCCGTGGAAAGCAGCAAAGGCAAATGTTGAGGTTTCGGGGCAAGGCTCAGATAATGTCTCCGATACTTCACCCCGAAATACCGACTCAGTCCCTAACTGGTCATATGCTTTAGACATGTTGCAATCAGAATTGGTGGATTATTCTGATGACTCCGACGGAAATGAAAGAGACGATACAAACACCAAATACAAAATAGTCGTCCAATCTGTAATGCACAGGGTAGCATCCAGGCCACAATTGCTTCCATATTATGACATGATCCGATGGGTGTTGGATCACGTGGACATACCGACCAGGACTATCATGAACGGGCAGCGAGTCAATGTCGGGACTTTTAGTCTAGAGCATCTACAAACCATGTATAAGATACCCATGATGTCCGACTACACATATGGCGTTGAGTTCTTAGAAGAATTCAAGGAGAAGGAATGCATGCAGTACGATAAGACCATGTCCAGTTTGATAAAGGATTGGGTTTCGAACACTGCAAAGTTCAGAGCTAATGCCAACGACATTTATTCAATCGCTTCATTAGAACCACATTATAGATATGTGGCCATGATGACATGCCGGTTATATGGTAGAGAAGACACAGCGCATTTTTTCCTTGCGTGGGTGCCTCTTATGTTTTGGATCGCAGAAGGTTGTTCTTTTGATTGGGCAAAGATGCTTTCGGATAGCTTAGCCAATCGAGTTACAGAGTATCGGGAGCAGAAGGAAAATGGGAGTTCGTCCTCGTTCTTCATGTCCACATATATTATGGACGCAATTTGTTATATGACACCATTTCCATTAATGAGCTGGGGTTGGACTCTAGCTGAATAAAAACCCATACATGTATATCATGAAAAACTATGGAAAAACAAAGAAGAAAATTTCGTGTATGAAATTTTTAACTGGGTGATGGTGCCCCTACATGTTGCCATTTTTGGTCACCCGCCACCCAGTATCTTGGAAAGCATAGCAACAAATCTGAGCAACATAGTGGAATGGTACATGGAGGAAGAATTTTCATACCTTAGGGTTTTCGGGGCTTATGTTCCCCCCCATGCACTGCCATTGTTCATTCCTAACAAGATGGCTTGTCACGAGGTCACCCGGCAGACGGTAATTGGTGGTGTAAGTAAAGAAATCAAAGGGTACTCAAATAAGATATGGTCATCTTTTCCCATTCGTTTGAATTCTTATTCTTTATTAGATTTCGGGCATGCCAAAGCCAAGGTTGTTGCCCTTGAAGACCTGAATTTGGTCTCCATTGAATACAAGAATCACGATCCACAGAGGGTCGTGAGAAACCATTTGGCTATTTGCGGGCTCAAAATATTTGAGCATGAGAATTCACCCTCGGATGATATTTTTCGAGGAGCGAGGTCCTATGAGGAAATTCTAGTCTAGATTCAATCCTTGGAACCCGAGGATAGAGCTGAGATATTGAAATTTTAGGAACTCCGACGTAGTTGTCTCCCCACTGTATTGTGATGTGAGGGTGCAGATATTTTAGAGACGAAACAGAAAGATGTTGAAGGTTCTAAAGATGCAACTCCCGACCAGGGAAAACACCATGACGAGGAGGAACAAACAAAGGATCTAGAAGCAGAGGAAAGACTCCGAACCTATCGAAGGAACAGAATCCGGAGACCGACATAAAGACCCCAGAACCACCAAAGAAGCAGAACCCGATCGATACCCCAGGAAAATCGGTGAAACAGATAGGAGAACCCATCACATCTGTCACTCCCTTGCATTCTACGGAGGGAAATATCGAATAAGGATGGATATTCAATGACGAGCTGAGGCCCATAAGAATAGAAGAACTCCCTCTGAATGATTTTTTCTTTGATAAAAAGAGAAAATTTGTAGTAGAAAGGGAATTCTACTAGGAGGGAGAGTCGACTACCAAAAAGTATAAATTTATGACCGATGGAAAAGATAAAAAGAATGAGCAATTCGCCACTGAAATCGGAGGGACGCTAGGAGCGTATGCCTCGGCGAATCAATTCTCGGTTAGACTTTTGAAGAACCAACTTAAAAGAAAAAATAGCCTAATTAGGACTCTTGAAGCCAGATTGGCCTCAGCCACGGAGAATGCTAAGTCAGGCGAGCGTGGAAATAGAGTAGGCCAGATTGGCTGATAAAAATGAAATAGAGGTGCTCAAAACTAAGCTTGAGAAAGCACAACTAGTGGTCCGGGATGGTCGGATGCAGGCGAGACAACAGAGGAATTTGATTGAAGAGCTGCAGGCTCGGGTAGAAATTGTCGAGAGAAGAATGATCAACATTGATATGTTCAAATCCCAGGCAATCGAAATTTAGAGAAAAATCTCTTCGACTCAATAGAATTTGCTCGCCAAGATGGGAGAGATCTGGGAAAATTGTCTATTGGTCAATCAGGTTTTCGAGAATCTAGCTGCAAGAGAAAGGGATGCAGGAGCGGCTCGGGTTGCCTTCCAGGAGGCGGTGATAGCCATGAATAACAGAGTTTCAGTAGGTGCTCCCAGGCTCACCATCTCAGAACAAACCAGAGGAAATATTTTGTTAAAGGAATTGGAGCATAACATCGCTAAAGGCAAGCAACAAGCTCTAAAGATAACCAATTCCTTGGAGGAGGCTTTAAACTCTATAGACAGTGAGCTACTGGGCATTGACAGTGGAGGCGACGCAGAGATGTTGATGTAGATGAATGTGGAATATATCTCACTTGATATGAAGGAAAAGGAAGAGAGACATTCGACCAATATCTCTCAGATGACTATGGTGGACATAGTCCAAGTTGATAGGTGCATGATCAAACCCAGAGTGCAACTATGTTCCATCGACATCATCGATGGACAGATGGAGGACAGGCTACAATAGTTAGCCTGTGAATGTTACTTCTTCGAAGCCAATTGTCAGGCTAAACCATCATGGCTAATATCTCACCTTGTGGAAAGATGTATCACCTGTACCGGGCTCGCACAACGACAAACATTTGGCACCAAGTGAAGACAGAGTGGGAGAAATGGAACGATTTCTCTCCTCTCTTTCATAACTGAAATTTTGTGACTATTGAGATTCTACCTGCTTTGTAAAAATTGTATAAATAAACCACAGAAAGAAATAAAGAGGGTTGGACCTTTTTGGGTCGTTGGTAATAGAGTTTTACATTTGAGAGTTAATACAAGCAGATCTGGAGATTCTGAATTTCGTCACTACTGTATTACAAGTTTGCTTCCTTGTATCTCATTTTTACATTTCAATTCATATTCATAATTGATGTGCTTCGTTATACTTTAGTACGACCACTACTATAACGAATGAATTTTGGTTTTCTGTAATTGTTTATTGTCTTTCCTCTGCACCAGCTATCAGCGGGTGTAAGACCAATCTTCATTTTCGGAATTCTACATATATTCTTTGTTACATCGGTTATTTTCTTACATATTTGCCTCTTTCATTTATATAGTAAGATTTTCCTCTGGTAGGAACCTTACACTATATACGGCTCAATGTTCTTCTCCCACCTCACACCTTTATAAAAATATAATACAGTTACGGGAACGAGCCTTCGATTTGCATCCCTGTTTTATTCCTAAAACCGTAAAATATCTTTTATGCGACCAAATTGAGACAACACTCAATCTCTCTTTGAAGTTTTTCCCTTTTCACTTTTCCTACATGACTTTCCCTGTACCAATACAACCTAATATCCAACCCAGATTATCAGACCAAACGCATATTTCCTTATACCTATTTGAAAAAATCCTTAAAACTGCTACTAGCCGGGTCAAACTTGAACATTCATGGATAGCCATTGAACAAGATATAACTATCCAGGAACAGTTCAAATCTAGACGACGCCAACGAAGAAATATTCCCTAGTTTCCTTTACCGAAGATTGAGGTTTATACATTCTCCATATTTTACCCACTTTCGGATGCCTTGACATTGTACTTCTAAGCCTTAAGTACAAACTCAGGAACAACATCTTTCTGGTGCCGTTGTCGGGGACCGAAGTTATGAAATCTTTTTCTCTGGGAAAACGACAATTGTGTTTCATTGAAAGTGTTACCCTTTGATAGTGAACAAAGAGTACACACCTTTTAAGGATTTTTATCTTTCACTTGGTGACTCCACGAGAAATAAACTGGCATCCGGTCGAAGGAATACCAGACAAAACCCGAATGGTAAGCAGATTATGCCCGTTATCGATCCTGAAAAAATTCTAAAGGCGAGAAGCTCTTTTAAGCCAACCGCTGCAGTTTACAAACTTAAAACCCATCACTAAAGACCAAGAGTCCTTCTGAACCCTCGACTTCGCTCAGTCCTCTCTTTGACGCTAAATATTCAATGCCAATTTGCTCTGAGGTTAGGAGTGAGATTCATCCAAAAATCCCCTTAGCACACGAAGGGAAGGGCCCTCTTGAAAGTTCGTCGGCTTTTGAGATACCATCTTTTCTTCGGTTGAATTTCTCGACTTCACCAAATTCTGAAGAGTGTGTTACACACTCTGTTCCCACACCCGTTGGTTCTCCCAATTTCGTCTCTTGCAAATCCGAGGAACTGAGTCCTCGCGTTCCTTATCCTTCCTCATCGGACTTTCCTCTTCGCGAAGAAAATAAAGATTCCCTTTTAATTTTCCAAAATCCCCTTTACAACTTTCCACAAACAACGATGGTAGCCACCGGAGGAGGAGGTGGAGGGTTTATAGGAGGAGGCAGAGGTTTTATCATAGGAGGAGGGGGAGGAGTCCCTCTAGGAGGAGGTGGAGGTCAGGGGCCTGCCCCCCCTCCCAGATTTTTCGCGAAATTCGCATCCAGATACGCTCCATTAGTATTTCCCGTCCCCCTACAGGATCTTCCAGAAAATTACATAAAAAATTTACCAAAATTCACCGGGGAAGGGGATCTAACCGCGACAGAACATATTAATTTCTTTGACCAATTCGCAGATATCTTCGGTATTGAGCACGAGGATGTATATTCGAGACTCCTTGTCCAAAATTTTGAAGGTCAGGTCCGAACTTGGTTTCGGAGCCTACCCGCAGCTTCTATCCTATCATATGACGCTTTGGAAGATGCTTTCCTCAGACAATGGGGCGAGCAAAAAGACCATCTCTATTATCTAACCGAATTTTGGTCTTTGAAGAAAAAGAACTCAGAAACAGTCATGGAATTCATTCAGAGATTCAACAAACTGTACAATAAAATCCCAGCTGAGGTTAAACCATCCCAACCTGCGGCCAAAGTGACTTTCGCCGGAGCTTTCGAGCCAGATTTCGCACTACTTTTGCGAGAGAGAAGGGGAGCCACCTTAAACCGTATGTAGGATGATGCAGTAGAAATAGAGTCTAATATGATGGCTTCAGGTAAACTTAAGGCTAGATTAGAGACTGTAAACCGAGAGACCAAGCGATTTAGAGAACAAGCAGGTCCTTCAGGGTCCAATAGATCCTCAGACGATAGGGTCGACGATATGGCTAGAGTGATCAAAGAACTGTCAAATAAAATATCCAGAATGGAACTCGAACAGGCCAAGGATGACTCTTACCCCAAAAAAGATTTCAATAGGAATAAAAACCCTCCTAATCAACAAAGACAAATAAAAAATGAAGATCAAAAGATACAAGATCCTTTAAAGACTGGAAATTTTATAGGAGTGAACGATTTTCAAGACTACAGAGATTCAAATAATGACGTCACGAACTTTGGTGATGACTGTAATCAACCATATCTAACTCGCGAAGACTATGAAAAATATTTAAACATGCCACAATCATCAAATGAGGGTGAAGAAGGTGATCACACTGATCTCTGTGAATCTCAACCAGAAACCGAGATAATGATGGTCGATTTTCAGCCAAAGTACAACCTAAGATCTAAGAGTAAGCCTACCTCAATGACTCAACCCAAGAAAATCCTTCAAAGAGGCCAAGCTTATGAACCTCCTTCAGACGAGACCTCATTACCCAACAACAAAACTAAAGTAGTAAGCAATCAGGAGACTGAAGTGAAAAAGGTTGAAACTCAAACACCAGAAACCGAACCAGTAAATAAAGTTAAGTCTTCAACTAGGACCATGAGGGATAGAGCGGTCTAGACAAATAAGTCTAAAAGGAAAGATGAATAAGTCACAACTAGAGAAATAGACAAGGTGAGCGGAGCTTTCAGTTTTGAAAATGAGTTAAACAAAATTAAGATACCAATCCCTTTGGTCGAGCTAGCGAAAAACCCCGTTTATCGAGAGAAAATTGCCAAAGCGATGGGCGTCTCTGAGCTAGAAAGCCAGTCGGATGTTATAAACTTGGAAGATGACAGACCTAACATCACCTTTGGTCCCCATTTCGAAGGGTCCAAAGACAACATCGCTCCCTTTTATATCACTCTGAATGTATATGATCAATTGTTGCATAATTGTATGTTAGACTCCGGGGCTTCCCATAATGTTATGCCCAAGATTATAATGGACAAGTTAGGCCTCCAGATCACAAGACCTTATGGGAATCTATACTCTTTTGACTCGAGAAAGGTTAAATGTATGGGGATGATAAAAGATCTGGTAGTTACCCTGGCGCAGGTCCCGGTTAAGAGTATCTTGATGGATGTGGTTATCGCAGATATTCCCCCCAAGTATGGCATGTTGTTATCTAGGTCATGGGGAGCCAAGTTGGGGGGTTCTCTACAGTTGGACATGACGTATGCCACCATCCATGTGTTCGGTGGTCAGTTCACTCGGTTGTACAGAGAAACAAGATTAGCATATACAGTCAGTGACCCTCAAAACCCAAACAACTTCCCTATTTACATTGCAGACCAAGATCTGGGAAATTGCATCTTGTCTTTTGATGATGGTTTGGATGGTTGTCCAGAGAAAATTGATACAAAGAAAGAAGAGTTAAACCACATGACAGAAAATCTGTGTAATAGTGGTATCTGGAAAATGTATTTTGACGGTGCTTCATCTTCTGAAGGGGAAGGTGTTGGAGTGCTTTTAGTGGCACTTGAAGGTAAGTTCATTGTTCCTTTCTCTTACCGTTTGTGGTGGGACATAGATTACACTAATAACATATGTGAATATGAAGCATTGATTTTGGCATTATAAGCTACCAAGAAGCTAAATGTAAATAACTTGGAGGTATATGGTGATGCAGAGTTAATAGTAAAACAAATAAACCGACAATACATGGCCAAGCATCCCAGATTAAGAACTTACAGAAATTGTGCCTGGGATCTCATGGAAAATGTTTTCTCATCAGTAAGTGTTCATTTTATCCCTCGTGCATAGAATTTACATGCCGATGCATTGGAAAAAGTAGCTTCAACCTTCTCCCCCCCCACGACTTTCAAATTGAAGTATCACATTGAAATCAGATACAAACCCTCTATATCGAACAATATCCGACACTGACAGGTCTTTGAAGATGACGAACAAATTAAGAAATTCCTTGCAGCAGTAGGCGAATTCTTTGAAACTCATGCTAACCAAGAAAATCAAAATGACTCAATGTGGATCATGCAAGAAGGGGAAGACCCCGAAACCTTCTGAGAAAAAATTGTGGATCATCGTATGCTGGTCCTTAAAAGAAATCATATTCTGAAAGGATTGATTCCTTTGGAAAGACTTTTTGATCAGAACAATGTACCTGTAAAATCCACTTTACAGCCCCAACCAGAAGAAGTGGAGGACTGTGATATAGGAACTGAAAAAGAATCCCGGGTGGTAAAAATATCCAAGTTCTTCCCTCCCAAAGTGAAAGTTAAGTATAAATACCTACTCAGACAATATAAAGATGTTTTCACATGGTCCTATGATGAGTTGAGAACGTATGACACTTCCATAATTGATCAAAATATACCTTTGAAGCCTGGGATCAAACCGTTTAGGCAAAAGCTTAGGCAAATTAACCCGTTTCTGTTACCTATGATAGAAAAAGAAGTTAAAAAACTCTTGGACGCGAAAATAATCATACCTCTGAGATACTCAGACTGGGTAGCTAACCTAGTACCAGTTAGGAAAAAGAACGGGGAAATCAGGTTGTGTGTGGATTTCCGAAACTTAAACAAGTTGTCTCTCAAGGATAATTACCCGCTGCCCAAGATGGACCATGTACTAGAAAAAGTAGTTGGAGCAAACCAAATGTCTATGATAGATGGGTTGTCTGGTTATAACCAAATCTCCATGAATGAACAAGACAGGGAAAAGACTGCTTTCACCACACCATGGGGTACATTCATGTATGACAAAATGTCGTTTGGTTTGATGAATGCAGGGGATACATTCTAGCACGCTATGGACATCACTTTCATAGGAGAAAGAGACAAGTTCATAGTCATTTACCTCGATGATTTGATGGTTTTTGTAAAACCGATGAAGAACACTTGATCCATCTAAAACAGACTTTCGAAAATTGCCGCAGGTTTGGTCTATATTTGAACCCAAAGAAATCACATTTCGCTATGCGAGAAGGTAAGCTTCTGGGCCATATCGTATATAGAGAGGGAATCAGGGTTGATCCTAAGAGGATTGAAGCAATACATAATCTAAAAATTCCCAGAAATGTAAAAGAGATTCAATCTTTCTTAGGTACAATAAATTTTTTACGAAGTTTTATCCCAAATTTCGTTGAGATTGTCAAATTGATCACAGGGATGTTGAAGAAGGACAGTGGAGTAAATTGGAAAATTGAGGCCAGAGCATCATTCACGCATATTAAAAAATCCATAAGCGAGGCACCTGTGTTAGCAAGCCCAGACTATCTAAAAGATTTTCTTATCTTCTCGTTTGCCTCTGAACATACTATCACCACGGTGCTCCTACAAAAGGATGAGGAAGGATTCGAAAAGTCAATCATGGTTTTTTAGCAAGAGCCTTAGAGACACATAACTGAAGTATGACATAATATAAAAACAGGCATACACAATGGTAAAAGCGCTAAAATCATTCAGAACTTATGTACTACATTCAAAGATTATCGCATACGTACCTACTAGTTTTGTGAAAGATATATTGGTACAGCCAGATAGTGATGAAAGAAGAGGGCAATGGCTCGCTAAAATCCAAGAATTCGACCTAGAGGTTAAACCGACCAAATTGATAAAAGGGCAAGGCTTGGCCAAACTCTTAGCTGAGTCAAATTTCAGAGCCCTTGATATCAATTGCCTGCACAAAAGCAACGAAGACATAGACCTAAATGAGCTGGAGGAAGAAACGAGTCCAACCCGGATCGAAGAAAAGTTCATATCATCAGGCTGGTATAAAGACATAGTGGTTTACTTGATGAACCTAAAATGCCCAAATGAACTATCATCGTCTAAATGCATAACTTTAAAACTTCATGCAGTCAAATATTGTATCGCCGAAAGTCAACTATACTGGAAGGATCCGCTCAGTTTCCTGTTAGTCTGTTTAGTCGAATCGGAAACTCAACAAGTTATAGATGAATTTCATGAGGGAGTCTGTGGGGGGTATCACGCATGTAGAGCTACGGCTTACAAGATCTTGAGGGCTGGGTACTACTGGCCTAAACTATTTTCGGACGTCAATGCCAAAGTGCATGCCTGCAACCCTTGTCAACTATTCGCAGGTAAACAGAAGCTCTAGGAACTGCCGCTAGTTCCAGTCAAAGATGAAGCCCCATTTCAACAATGGGGTCTAGACTTCATAGGAGAAATCAATCCTCATTCCAGTGCTCAACATAGGTGGATCTTAACAGCTACAGATTATTTTACTAAATGGGTGGAAGCCATTCCAACCAAAAGGGCAACAAACTCGGTGGTGATCAATTTCTTGGAAGATAATATTTTGTCAAGATTCGGGTGTCCCCGAAAAATAGTTACCGACAATGCCCAGGCCTTTAAATCTATGGCTATGATTAGTTTTTTTCAGAAGTATAACATCATTCTCGACCATTCCACAACATATTACCCCCCGGGGAAAGGGTTGGCCGAGTCATCTAACAAGAGCCTGGTAAATATAATCAAGAAGATATTGGATGAAAATAAGAGGTCTTGTCATGTACACTTGAAATACGCATTATGGGAAAACCGCATAAGCACTAAAAGTTCTATCGGCATTTCACCGTTTCAAATGGTCTATGGGACAGATGATGTCCTACCCATAAACCTAGCACTGCCAGTCATGAAAATATGGCAGGATCAGAACGAAGAACCTAATCATGTAACCAGGAGAATTAATCAGTTGATTGAGGTTCAACAGCATAGATTCGAAGTTGATGAGAAGATGCAGAAGTACCAAGATGATATGAAAGCATTGTTCAACCGCAAGGCAAAGGATAGGGAATTCCTCCCAGGCGATTTAGTGCTAAGATGGGATGCGAGAAAGGAAGAAGCCACAAAGCATAGTAAATTTGACCACCTCTGGTATGGACCATTCAGGGTCTTGACTCCACAAGGAAAAACTTCTTTCCTACTGGAAAATATAGATGGAGAAGTCCTCAGCGCCCCTGTCAATGGGCGGTATCTAAAGCATTACATGACGTAACAGTCACCAGATTCAAAAAAAAAAAAAAAAATCGTAAATAAATAAATTTCATTATATATGTTTTGTACATACATATATTTTCATTTAAACATTTCTTTTGATTTTCTGGTTTTTCCGTTCATAAAATCTCGACACATTTCAAATAAGATTCATATTTTCTTTGTACAGGATTCCAGTTGCATACGAAACTAGCAGGAAAAGTAATTTGCAATTTGGTGTCAGAAATAAATCAGCATAAAAAAGGTGATACCTAAAGTAGTTTCATATTGCGCAAAGAAAGTGAAATGAAAAGGTAAAAAGGAGCTTTCTTAAAAGCACATGTCATGAAAGACTATTAAAGGAAACCGAGTTAACGTCATTCAAACTGCAATATCGGCTAAAATGTTAGAGAACAGGATCATTGCTTGGCTTGATAATCTTTGATTTAAAATAATTTGAATGATACACTCAATCTAAAAATGGTCAGTCAAAATAAACTATCCCCAAAGATCTCTACAAGAGTCAGTCTCAAATTGTTTTGACCTCTGTATTTTCAGTCAATAAATCACTACCTGTCACCATGCCTGTCTTCGGGTCTAACTTTTGACCAGCTACCATCTTTTCGTTTCATTACAAAGGGATAAAAGTTTTTCATTTTAGCCTCGTGAGTTTCAAAACATATTGTGGAAAGAAAGTGGGTCTTCACAACTACTTGATCCCCTGCTAAGCAAACAAATGTTTAGAGCAATCCTAACTTTTCTAGGTTTTTCAACAGCATCAGAGGATTAAAGCTTTCTCAAATGGGATGCCCCTTAAAAAGTTATTTTCCTTTTTCTCCCTAAGAACGAAAATGTTGTGAAGGTAAAGGGAAGGTTGGTACCGAGTAATCAAAATAAGTTGACAGACCTAAAATGCAAAATATTACACAGATATCAACCCTGATACAAACTGATTGCCCCCATCTTTGCGCTCAAAAAAGTAAATTATAAGACAGGTGGTGAAAGGAAATTCAGAAATGATTGCCCCCACCTAGTCTAAGAGATGATGAAAGGAAATTCAGAAATGATTGCCCTCGTCTCAGCATTTAAATGCATAAATATATTCTGAAGTGGTGAAAGGAAATTCAGTAAAAGGGGCCAGATAACTTCACCAGGGTACTGAACAGGCTCGCTGGCAGTGAAGCAATATCTGAGGTATCTGTAAGGATGTTATACATGAATATCACTCTACTATGGTAACCAATGCTTTCTGAAACCTGATCCACATCCCAAATTCAGACGGGACTCCCCAGTTAAAAACACATAATCTCATTCTTTTGATGCAAGCCGAGAGCCACAGGATCTGTTGAGTCTCCTAAGACTGTGTCGATTGTCTTAAAACATACCTAAATTTAGTAATGGGAAAGGGAAAATTGTGAAAGGGACTACAACTGTGTTTGGAAAGAGTATCTGATTTTGAAAAAACTTTTCAAGGTAAAGAACGAAGTCTTTTTCCCCTTTCGATCCTCTTTTCTTGGTAACCTTTCTGCCTGATTGAGATTTTGACTCCATTTACCCAATATTGGCATGTGGTCTACTGTTCTTCCCACCTCATAGGAAGGCAGGATCCCTAGTTGGAGCCTATGTTGGAGCCGCCCTTGTTTTTTAGCCTGTCACAATTTTCATTTTGATGTTTGAAACCTAAAGATGGTTTTATTTTCCCTCCGAGATATCGATGATCTCTGAAACTTTGTCACGTGAGCAGCGATAATTATTATACTCTCGAAACAAGTCCTACCTTTCGTAAAAAGGTTTCCTCTTTTTGTTCTAGTTCGGGATCTCGTAGGTCGGATACTGTAATTCATGAAATCTCCATATCCCAAGTCACGAAACAGCGAAATTGTGTTAACTTTTCAGTCAAGACAGTAACAAGGGTAAAGTTTTCCCTAATGTGTGGTTAGACGTCGTCGGGGTTTCACGCCTCGACGTTCGCCAGACCCTAAATTTTATTGTCATATCCCCGATAGATGAGAACACAAGATCCTTATTCGATTGACTCGTGTCAAGGTTAAGGGTAAAAGCTAAACCGTGGTAAAAGTTTCTCTCGGCATTTCACCACTCGGCACTATCTTTTTCGAAAGTTATATCGTCTAAACCCTGACTCACGAAATCACGATGCAATTATAGCTTGATTAATTAATCACTTAATCCAAGATTATCTTCCCCTTAATTAAGCTATCCTATCGTGATCTCACGGTTTCGCAGCTTGGCATGTAAATCTCCCAGAAACTTATCTTTGAAGATCTGATTTGCAATATGGTGAATAAAATAATTATAAAATTAATCGATCCCCAAATCGCGATTCCCTTTAATTAAACCAAAATCGATCCTCGCAGTCTCGGGAGTTGGAGACTCAAAATGTTAAAGGAAAATCCCCGATATAACGAATAGCGATAAATTGATTAATGTTGGTGAGATTGGATTAATTAAGCTAAAACAAGACATATCCCGCGGTTTGACACTTCCACAATTCCCGAGGAATCCTTTTCTCTCCATACGCCAATCGACTTTTAAACCACCAAAAATTTATGACATTGATGAGGAAATAGGGTAAATCTGTGAATATAAGATTGGATTTTTACGGCATAAATTTATTTCTAATTATGATTTGACAGGCTTGTTTTGAAAGATATTGAGTTTTCAAATATATGTAAGGAATTTGCTTCATTATAAAGAACATTTTTTCATAGCACGCAGAGCTCATCACTTCTGAGTAAACTGACTTCTGTATGTATACGCAGTTCTATCGCAGAAGAGATAAAACGCAAGCTTCAACCATGGCCCCGCGGAAAGAAGCAAAGGAAAATGTTGAGGTTTTGGGGCAAGGCTAAGATAATGTCTACGATACTTCACCCCGAAATACCGACTTGGTCCCTAACTGGTCATATGTTTCAGACATGCTGCAATCAGAATTGGTGGATTATTCCGACGGCAACGAAAGAGACGATATAACCACCAAATACAAAATAGTCGTCCAATCCGTAATGCACAGGGTAGCAGCCAGGCCACGGTTGCTTCCATATTATGACATGATCTGATGGGCATTGGATCATGTGGAGATACCGACCAGGACTATCATGAACGGGCAGCGAGTCACTGTCGGGACTTTTAGGCCAGAGAATCTACAAACCATGTATAAGCTACCCGCGATGTCTGACTACACATATGGCGCCGATTTCTTAGAAGAATTCATGGAGAAGGAATGCGTGCAGTATGATAAGACCATGTCCAATTTGATAAAGGATTCGGTTTTGAACACTGCAAAGTTTAGAGCTGATGCCAACGACATTTATTCAATCGCTTCGTTAGAACCACATTATAGATATGTGGCCATGATGACATGCTGGTTATATGGGAGAGAAGACACAGCGCATTTTTTCCTTGCGTGGGTGCCTCTTATGTTTCAGATCACAGAAGGTTGTTCTTTTGATTGGGCAAAGATGCTTTCGGATAGCTTAGCCAATTGGGTTACAGAGTATCGGGAGCAGAAGGAAAATGGGAGGTCGTACTCGTTCTTCATGTCTGCATATATTATGGACGCAATTTGTTCTATGACACCATTTCCATTAATGAGCTCGGGTTGGACTCTGGCCGAAGACAAACCCATACATGTATATCATGAAAAACTATGGGAAAACAAAGCAGAAAATTTTGCGTATGAAATTTTTAACTGGGTGATGGTGCCCCTACATGTTGCCATTTTTGGACACCTTCCACCCTGTATCTCGGATAGCATAGCAAAAAATCTGAGCAGCATAGTGGACTTTTACATGGAGGCATAATTTTCATACCTCGGGGTTTTCGGGGCTTCTGTTCCCCCCCATGCGCTGCCATTGTTTATTCCTAACAAGATGGCTTGTCGCGAGGTCGCCCATCAGACGGTAATTGGCGGTGTAAGTAAAGAACTCAAAGGGTACTCAAAGAAGATATGGTCATCTTTTCCCATTCGTTTGAATTTTTATTCTTTATTAGATTTTGGGCATGCCAAAGCCAAGGTTGTTGCCCTAGAAGACCTAAATTTGGTCTCCATCAAATACAAGAAGCACGATCCACATAGGGTCGTGAGAAACCATTTGGCTAATTGCGGGCTCAAAAGATTTGAGCATGAGAATTCACCCTCGGATGACATTTTCCGAGGAGCAAGGTCCCTAGAGTAAATTCTAGTCCGGATTCAATCCTTGGCACCTGAGTATAGAGCTGAGGTATTGAAATTTTAGGAACACCGACGTAGTTGTATCCCCGCTGTATTGCGAGATGAGGGTCCAGATATTTCAGAGATGAAACAGAAGGACGCTAAAGGTTCTAAAGATGCAACTCCTGACCAGGGAAAACACCAGGACGAGGAGGAACAAACAAAGGATCCAGAAGAAGAGGAAAAGACTTTGGACCCGCCAAAGGAACAGAATCTGGAGACCGAGATAAGGACCCCAAAACCGCCAAAGAAGTAGAACCCGGTCGATACCCCAGGAAAATCAATGAAATAGATAGGAGAACCCATCACATATGTCACTCCCTTGCATTCGACGTAGGGAAATATCGAAGAAGGATGGATATTCAATTAGGAGTTGAGGCCAATAAGAATAGAAGAACTCCCTCCAAATGAATTTTTCTTTGATAAAAAGAGAAAAGTTGTAGTAAAAAGGGAATTCTACCATGAGGGAGATTCGAATGCCAAAAAGTATAAAGTTATGACTGATGGAAAAGATAAAAAGAATGAGCAATTCGCCATTGAAATCGTAGGGATGCTAGGAGTGTATGCCTCGATGAATCAATTCTCGGTCGTACTTTTGAAGAACCAAATTAAAAGAAAAAATCGCCTAATCAGGACTCTTGAAGCAAGATTGGCCTCAGCCACGGAGAACGCTAAAGGTCAGGCGATCATGGAAATAGAGCAGGCCAGATTGGCTGATAAAAATGAAATAGAGGTGCTCAAAACTAAGCTCGAGCAAGCACAGCTAGTGGTCTGGGATGGTTGGATGCAGGCGAGACAACAGAGGAATTTGATTGAAGAGATGCATGCTCGGGTAGAAATCGTCGAGAGCAAAATGATCAACATTGAGATGTTCAAATCCTAGGCAATCGAAATTCAGACCAAAATCTCTTCGGCTCAAAATAATTTGCTCACCAAGATGGGAGCGATCCGGGAAAACTGTCTGTTGGTCAATCACGTTTCCGAGAACCTAGCTTCCGGAGAAAGGGATGCAGGAGTGGCTCGGGTCACCTTCCAGGAGGCGGTGATAGCCACGAATAATAGAGTTTCGGCAGGTGCTCCCAGGCTCACCATCTCAGAACAAACCAGAGGAAATATTATGTTAAAGGAATGGGAGCATAACATCACCGAAGGAAAGCAACAAGCCCTGAAGATAACCAATTCCTTGGAGGAGGCTTTAAACTCTATAGACAGTGAGCTACTGGGCATTGACAGTGGAAGCGACACCAAGACGTTGATGCAGATGAATGTGGAACAAATCTCACTTGATCTGAAGGAAAAGGAAGAGAGAGATTCGATCGATATCTCTCAGATGACTGTGGTGGACATAGTCCAAGTTGATAGGTGCATGATCAAACCCAGTGCGCAACTATGTGCCATCGACATCATCGATGGACAGATGGAGGACAGGCTACAACAGTTAGCCCATGAATGCTACTTCTTCGAAGCTAGTTATCAGGCTGAACCATTGCGGCTAATATCTCATCTTGTGGAAAGATGTATCGCCTGTACCGAGCTCACACAATGACAAACACCTAGCACCAAGTGAAGACAGAGTGGGAGAAATGGAACGATTGCTCTCTTCTCTTTCATAACCGAAATTTTGTGACTATTGAGATTCTACCTGCTTTGTAAAAATTGTATAAATATACCACAGAAAGAAATAAAGAGGGCTGGACCTTTTTGGGTCGTTGGTAATAGAGTTTTACATTTGAGAGTTAATACAAGTAGATCCGAAGATTCTCAATTCTGTCACTACTATATTACAAGTTTGCTTCCTTGTATCTCATTTTTACATTTCAATTTATATTCATAATTGATGTGCTTCGTTATACTTTAGTACAACCACTACTATAACGAATAAATTTTGGTTTTCTGTAATTGTTTATTGTCTTTCCTCTGCACTAGCTAACAACGGGTGTAAGACCAATTTGTAGTTTCAGAATTCTACATATATTCTTTGTTACATCGGTTAATTTCTTACATATTTGCCTCTTCCATTTATATCGTAAGATTTTCCTTCGGTAGGAACCTTACACTATATACAGCTCAATGTTCTTATCCCACCTCACACCTTTATAAAAATATAATACAGTTACGGGAATGATCCTTCGATTTGCATCCCTGTTTTATTCCTAAAACCGTAAAATCTCTTTTATGCGACCAAATTGAGACAACACTCAATCTCTCTCTGAAGTTTTTCCCTTTTCATTGTTCCTACATGACTGTCCCTGTACCAATACAACCTAATATCCAACCCGGATTATCAGACCAAACACATATTGCCTTAAACCTATTCGAAACAATCCTTAAAACTGCTACTAGCCGGGTCGAACTTGAACATTCATGGACAACCATTGAACAAGATATAACTATCTAGGAACAGTTGGAAGCTAGACAATGCCAACGAAGAAATCTTCCCTAGTTTCCTTTACCGAAGATTGACGTTTATACCTTCTCCATCTTTCACCCACTTTCGGATGCCTTGACACTATACTTCTAAGCCTTAAGTACAGACTCAGGAACAACAGAGCCAATGCATCATTCTTCTTTCCTTCCCTTTGGGCTGCAATATTTGACTTGTTCTTCAATGAAATTGATCCACCAATGGCTACCTTCCAAATAGTTTCTCCCATTTCCTTCAAATGTATTCTCATCTCTATTCTCCAATTAGAATAGTTTTCATCATCAAGGATTGGAACTTCATCATCCATTTGTGTGTCTATGGATCTCCTTCAAGATTGTTAAGGCTTGTAGTTAAGGCCTGCTCTTATACCAATTGTTGGACACACCTACCACACTTAGAGGGGGCGGGGTGAATGAGTGTGGGGATCTTTTTCAAAACTTCCCTCTTACACAAAACTCATTAGTTAGCATTCAAATTTTACTCATTACTCATTGCTATCATTTATAACCAATTAGATGTGAGCACATGTGAACAACATATATTAGTAATATATCATCAACAATTCATCACCACAAAGAACACAAGATGCATGTACAATTTTATTTTTATTACGGACTACAATCCTTGGGGTTTTTCAGTAGCAATTGAATAGAGTACAAATCTACAAGAGCACCATCTCTATATGCAAGACTTATCTTACATCCTCATCACCAACCGATATGAGGCAACAATCCTCCACAGATATCAATCTATCACAGGTACATGACCTGTCAGTAGTGCAACATGCATATGTACATGCCCTACCAGTAGTACAACCCGCGTATGTATGCTGCCAGTCTATAATACAACTTGTGTGTACCTCTGAGAAACTAGGTTTTATCCTTTTCATCACATGCTCAGATCCTTTGCAACCTGAAAACACATTTTCTTTTGTCTTCCACTGTCCAGTCTGATCCACAGTCAGTCACAACACATCCAAGCTCTCCAATATCTTTATCATACATCTCAACCATACACTATGAATGTTATTCAATCATGTATAAACAACAAGTATATTGTAGCCATCATATCAGTACTGAGTCACAAGATTGTTGATCACTCCATTAACCAACACATACCACATCACAACAACCATACCAAGAATTCCTCAAGAATTGACATCGCAACAAACAAGAACTTCCATCAAGACAAATAATGCAACCATACCAGAGTTTATATGGAAGATCTGAGGTTGTAGAATGCATATTTGGAACCTGCTTCATCATCGAAGAGTCTATCATTAGCTAAAACACATATCTTCAATACTTCATCAAATGTACGCACCCTATCCTCATTCATCCCACATATGTACATGCCCTGTATCAAAGCAGCCCATGTATACCTCAGAAGCTAGGGTTTCTAAACTTCTGAGACTTCTGTCGTCATGACCTCAGCCTTGTCAAGACTTTAATTCACTCATGATATCATTTATACCATCTCTCTCAGAGTGAATCTTCAATCATGCTCAAGATATCTTCAACAAGTGTACTTTCACAAGACACCCTAGCCTCTTATTTATACTCTTCATCTTCTAGGTCACTTAACCCATATCTAGGTCACTTCCTTATTTTAGGGTTAATCACTTTCTATAAATAGAAAGTTCTCCATTATTTTATTAAAATAATCCTTCTTTATTTTGTCACTTTACTTTATCATTAAAATAATGATTTCTTCTTTTCAAGCATTTTGACTTCTTTTACAATTTGGGCCTTCAAGCCATCATATGGGGGTCCTCCAACTTCATAAGGTCATAACTCTCAAACCGTTAGGAGTTATGTGACATTCCACATAGAACCAGAAATGGAATGAAAAACACTATCCCTATAGGATAGTTTCACCAACAAAGTCATTGATCTTTACATACAAGCATGGGTTCTCTCAACCACAACTCAACCACAAAGCATCTTCCTGTAAGGTATTTCACCATAAGGGGAACACTTTGGAGTTCATCCATTTGTACTTCTTATTAATCATGACAAGACAATAATGAGTTATAAAACTATGCATAATATATCAAAGAATCCATCTTCATCATGTATCAATGAAAACTCATTGATCCATCTTCATCTATGCATCTTGATCCATCTTCATCGATTGGTTTCCACTTGACGTCTATCAATCTCATCAAGGATAATACATATACATTGTTCATCAATCATCAATCAATCAAGCTTTCCAATCAATCAATCCATTGACATCAATCAATCACTTGACATCAATTAATCACTCAATCACTTGACATCAATCCTAAAATAATCAAACCATTGGCATCAATGACACCATGATCCAACATCCATCTCTATTTATATGTCATAAACTTCCCATGACTCTGCTACTCAACTGCATATAATATTGACCCATCTATTGATTACAACACAGTCTATCTTCTCAAGTTGTCTTCTCGTTGATTTTCCAAATCAAACTCTAGATATATACAACAATATCTATTGAATATGTCTTTTTCTTAATGCATGCCTAGAATCCTCTATACAATGAATCTTTGCCACTCTAAATTTTCATGTCCAAAAACTGCAAATACTTCAGATTGCTCAAAAGACAGTTCTCTAATATGTAGAGTTTATTCTCAAACTCCCCCTGTTTAATATTCATATTTACTAGGAGTCTCCAAGATGGATGGCTCAGAAAAATATATGATCTAATGATGAGTAATATTCCTCTTTGTCTCTAGATTCATCATCATCCTCTTTATGAATTTTGACCTCTTCGTATTTTCTTGTGGATTCATCATGATCTCTCACTACTGCAAATACTATGAGTATGATGTATAGGACCTGGTATTCAGTCACCATCTCTTGTTTTTAATTTCCTCTCCAAACCTTCCTATATATGACTTCTTCCTTTTTTCCTGTATATTTGTCCTGATCATGTACTATTTCCAATCCTGAGAATATGACTTATGGGTGTCCTTCATTCATCTGTTCTTCCTTTACCTTTTCTTTTTTTCTTTTCCAAACCTTCTTATATTTGAAATCGATGTTCTCTTTCATAGAAGTATCCATCATTCTTCTACAATCATAAAATTTGTGTCCATAGTTATGGTATTTGTAACATTTAATATTGTATGGAGTCACATATGTACTTCTAGCTTGACCATTTTTTCAATAAGCTCTGTAATATGCAACTTAATGTCCAAAGTTAGTAAAAATAAAATGATTTCCATAAAAAAACTTTCATACCTGGGAATGAATGATATTCTTTGTGATGTATTCCTTCTAAATTCATTCATTGGTTGATCATGATCTTCTCTTCTGTTGTTTCCTTCACAATGATAGGAGTTTCTTTTATACCTGAAAGTGGAGGGTCTTCTTTGATATCTGTGTCTTTGGTAATATTATTCTTGAGTTTTCTTCATTTCTAGAATGTTCTTCTTTGAGGGCTCACAGTATTCCTTATTAGTAGGGCCTTTGATGAATTATGCATAACTCTTAGTCTTCTCTTCATTCTTTCTTTATAGCAACCTGTAACATTTCTTGTCAGCTTTCTTTACTGATGATGTGGAACTTTCTCTCTCTTCAGTGTTCTTGTTGATCTTGAAAACTTTAACTCTTAATGTAACAACTTATTTTTCAATATTCTCACATTATTCTTCATTATTAATCATCTGGATCTTCATTAATTCTTCCTTTATCTTTTCTTCTTCAGGTTGGGTCTTCAAGCAGACAATTTCTTCTTCAAATCTTTTTTCTTGTTGACTAAATTTTGCTTCACATTTATTTAATCCCTTGGATATTTCCTTGATATGGCTAGACAAAATATTCTCTCTCTTATCTACTTCCTTTATTTGGGATACTATTTCTTCTTTCAAAAATTTCTTTTCTTCGAACTTACTTTTTCATACTTCAACAATCCTTCTAGCTTCTTCTACTTGGACTTTTACGTTTGTAATAATCTGTTGGACTTCTTCAGAGCTAGGATTTTGAGACTCCCTTTTTATCTTGATCAATTATTCCTCGAGTGACTTTTTTTTCTCTTTTTCTTTGACAATCTTGTTTAAAGAACTAATTAGGTTTCTCTCACAAAATTCTTCGTATAAATTTGTATGACCCGATGAGCTTATTTCTTCCAATACAAATTCAACATATTCTTCATCTTATTTATCATGATCAACATGTTGTGGCTCTGCGGTAGAATGGGATTTCGTAAAGTATAGATTGTGTAGATTATCCCAAAGTTCTTTAGCTCATGAACATTGTCCCACTTTGTCTTTTACTAAATCACATAATCCTTCCAAGATGAAATACATTGTTATCTTTCTCTTTCTCTTCAATTCCTTCTTGCTTGCAGTCTTCAGTTTCTTTCAACGGGTGTATCCTGTAACAATTGAGTACAAAACATCATACCCATGTGCTTGTAAATTTGTTTTCATTTTTCTATTCCACATCTCATACTTCAAACGAATCTGACCATCAAACCATGATATTCCATTAGTTATGTATCCATTTTCCATGACATTCATGATTTGCCTTCTAGTGGTTAAATTGATTTCTTGAAGGAACCTTCTCTGATACCAATTGTTGGAATATTAAGAGGGGTGGTTGAATTAGTATGAGCACTTTTTATCACTTTCAATCACAATATATAATCTTAAACATTATCAACAATATGTAATTTATGAAGTTCCTCAAGCATAACCAATATAGCCACAATACTAAGATATGAATATAGCCAAGATGTGCTACTAATAAATGTACAATAGCATCACTAAGGTGTACCTCAACTTGTACCAACATCATCAATACATGCACCTCATAAATGTACCACCATATATCAATGCCTCAACAAGATACCAAAGGAATGACCATCACATTATCAACATGTAACCAAGATGTACCTCAAACCATTTTCTTCAAGCATGTGCCAACATCCATAAACCATGTACCAAGAGATACCATCAAACATGTACCATATCACTTATATGTCATGCAAACAGCCATATGCCAAGTATCCAAGATGTTCCTTTCACACTGTATCATACCATCACCAAGGTGTACCATCCACAATCACTTCCACGACATGCATCAAACATGTACCATAACAACATAATATTAAGCCTCAAACTAACACATACGTATACCTCTTATCTTGTAACTGACCTGATACACAATAATACTGACCTATAGCTTTTGTTCATTCCTCAACAACCTGGCACTAGAATTTTCCCAATTTTATCTTATCCTCAGAAGACTAAGACCTGTTGTCTAGAAGGGCCTCACATGACGAACCGTTGACAACCCATAGGGGTGTCTTGCAGGACACTAGTTGTCTGACCAACAGGGGTCATCCACACTAGAGTTTTCTCAGAAAAATTGTCTCTCCTTTGCAATCTCAAAACTCTCTCATTTTCTCTCCTTCTCTACCTCATATTTATTCGTCACAAACTCACTAATATATCACTTACTCACATAGAATATATTGAATATAATGTCTATGAGTGTACTTATGAGTGACTTCTTGATGTGTATATATATATATTTTAAGTAACCTCTTTCCATAACTTTAGGGCTTCTTGAACTTTCTTGTTACAACCACTTTACCCTTTCATTAATTACTTACAACCAATTAGTGGATTATTAACCCATCTTTGGGCATTCCAACTTCATAAACTTATAACTCCTTAACCATGAGGAAATACATGACATTCCACCTACCATTGGAAATGACATGACAAGGACTATGTATCTATGAGTGTGTTACTTGAATTTACACTACCCTTCCTATCCTTATTCCTCAAACAACTTTTGGATTCATGACCACATCTATGAGTTTATTATAGAGTTCTTTAAAGCATATTCTCATGAGGGACATGCTTAGAGCTATGCCATAAGTGGACCACTTTAGAAACTTCTCCAACTACACCCATCACATCTATTGACATCAATGACAACTATTTTTTGTTGAAATCAATGACAACCAATTTTCCAACAACACCAATGAAAACCATTTGTCCAACATCAGTTAAAAAAACATTGGTTGGAACACAATGTGAAGACACGGGGGTTCAACATTAATTCACCGAAAAAACCCTAAGATACCAACCCTTTCAGCATAACCCTCAAGCAGTTGAAGTCTCATCTAAGGTATCTATGGGAACTGTAGGAGTTAGGTTTTTGTAGTCATGAAAGGATGGGAGGTATTAATATTAACCATTATACTTATAATTAGTTCATTATAACATTTATTGTATGCGCAAAACCATCATAATATATAAAAAATTCATAGAAACCATATATTATATGTGGTCAATAAACATAAAAATAAACACATCACAACACAGATCCACCAGGATTTAACGTGGTTCACCCTATATGGGCTACGACCAACTTCTTATATTATTGATAATTATCTCTTACAAAATATGTGAACTATGCTTAGACATTATTCCCTTTCAATTCTCCTATCCTTCTATCTATCTCTCTTCACTCTTACATTCACACATATAGTGAGTACTTAGCTCTCCTTACTCACTCACATGTTATTCTCATCCTAAGTTATCTTCTCACTTGACTTCTCTACCACGTTACTACTCTATCCCAAACCCTTTACATATTTATACAATTACATTAGGTCTCAGCCCTTTTTGATGGACCAACATGCCTAATGACTTACAATTGTCTTCATTTATGTGTGTTGGTCCCAAAAATGCACTAATTTCTTTTCCTTCTTCTGCACGTGTTGCGCGGTTCCCAAAACTAGTCCCAAAAAGTATTCTCCCAACATCTAACATTAGTGATGATTATTATATACAACATGCTACTAATAATGTGATCTAGTACTCTGCTACCATGAATTCCTTAGAAATAGCCTTTTGTTTAGGGATCTCCCATGATGTCATTTTTTCAAACTCCCTCCTTGTCATCCAATAACTCATAGGTGTTTGGGGTATTTTTATCCCAAACTTAACCCCTTTATCACCTATGTTCTTTCCCACATCAATCAATTATCCTCTATCTCCATCACAAACATCTCTATAGAATTAAATATTAAGTCTAACACAAGATTTATCTAAGCTATCATAAATATATTCTTGTAAATAAGCTAGTTTCAATATTTTGAGGATATTTTTTTAACATTATAATGAACCTACATTAAAAAAATTCATTGACATTTTCTTGTAGATGAGCTAGTTTTAATATCTTGAGGATAATTTTTTTATCATTGTTACGAATCTACATTAAAACTTTGCATTGGCACTCTTAAATATATGTAAATATGCTTTGCTTCCATCTTCCATCTTTTTCTATGCATTGTGCATTGGTATATTTCTTACATAGTATAATGTTAAATATGTTTTTGTACGTACACAACTTTTCTATTAACACTCTATTTTCCTTTTTTGTTTCTCTAAATTCTTTTCTTTGGAAAAAATATCATATACTAATTATTTTTTCTACTTCTTTGTAAATATGATAGAAAATTAATGCAATTTTTGAGTAATGTACTTTTGTTTTGAATTTGCTTAATTGCATGCTTAACTATGCCTATAGTTGAGATTCACATTATATTTCTCATGTCATGGAGACGTGGGTTACTAGTATTGGGGAACATAAATGGCTCTAATGTATAGTGATTTGTCTTTTTTATTCCACACTACTTCTTTCTAATTTCACATTAATGCACTTTTCCCATTTACTCCATTGGTAGAGGCCCCATTTTCACCAAACGCTAGCACTAAACCTCTTCATTTGACAGGAAGAGAGGCAACCTTGCGGAACCACCAGATCTCAATCCCACAACCAAAGGGGGACTCCGTGGGAATTTTTATTGTATCAGGTGAACAGGATAAGGGCGCAGAGGTTGAATGTCCACAGAGTGAAGACTTTATACTTCCATCTAAGGCTAGAACTTCGGGGCAGCAGGGGGACCATTCCTTATAGAAGCGAGGAGTTCATAAGAGACCTTCGCGGGTGTGGAGGCCTAAGTGTAAAAAGCATTGTCTAGTTATGTGAATGGATGTCGTCTTAGAAGAAGCATGTAATATTGCAGTATGTTCTTTGGTGGGTAGTTTAGCTTATCGGTCTCGTTGCAACCAGAAGCTTACAGAATGGATGAAGTGCAATTGGGATCCTGTTTTGGGTTATTGTCCTAAGGTTATGTCTTTGCCGAGAGGATGGTTAGGATTTATTTTCAAGAGTCTGGAAGACTCTGTGAGTATCTTAGAAAGGTTTTGGGGATATGGAAGTGGTATTCTAATGTTGAAGCGGTGGCACATCAGTTTTGACCCATCGACGGAGTACTTCATCTTCCACCACCTTTGGTACCTTCTTCCGGGACTAGCACTTCAATTATGTAATGCTAAGGCACTAGAAGTGATAGGTAATGCCTTAGGTCATTTTGTTAAGGTAGATGAACAAGAATTACTCTCTACAGATAAGAGAATGGATAGGGTGCTTTTAGAGGTAGAAATCCACAGAGGTTTATTGGAAACTTTGGATATAGATTGGAGGGGCCATTTGTTTGTTCAACGGTTGGACTACCTAGGCCTTCCATTTCATTGTTTTATTTGTAGACGAACCAGACATATCTGGAAGGAATGTACACATACGTATGGGGATTTAATGGAGGAGGAATCCTCAGAGGATACACCTGCTAAAAGGTACTCTCCAATTATGGATTCTCAATATCTGGGAGATTACTCTGGTATGAGGAATGAGGAGAGTCCAGAACCAACGGTTACTACTTTTATTGGTAAGCTAAAAAAAATTTGTCCTTCATTGTATAATTCTCTATATTTTTTGGAAAGAGATCATTTAGATAATTTTTTCCTTATGGATTTGTCACATCAGCGAGAGGTAGGTAAAGAAAAATCTTTGGACTATGTCCAAGTGCCACCAGACCTAATTGAAATTCAGTCTATGACCACTTCTAGGCCATTAATTAATCAAGAGATTAATACAACAGTCCTTCCCAATTTATTAGTTGAGAAATATTCAGTTATAGTTCCGACTTATGGTGAACCCGACACTAGTGTTCGTTCTTTGGATAGGATTTTTTCGACTCTAGTACCCTCCTTTAGAGAGAATACAAGTCATATCCCGCTCTCGACTTACCTGGGGAAGGAGGTAGTGGTTATAACTAGTACTACGAGACATCACAATGATCCCTTGTGTGATGGGAGTGCTATAGGGAAGGATTTGGCATGGTCGCGGGGTTTGGGGTTTGAATGATCTCCTATCAAAGCCAAGAGTGCCCGTAAAAGGGAGGGAAACATCGATCTTCTATCTGCAAAATAGATTACTACAAACTTAGAACAAGGGGAACTTAGAGGAATGAAATCCATTGCAAGGGAAAAATCATGATCCTTCTCTCTCTCAATATCCAAGGGGTAGGAGACTCCCTACAAATGGCCTCGATGAGAATACTATTGACTAACACTCATCCGAATGTAGTTTTGTAGAAGAAACTTTGGTGGTTGCATAAAAGGAAAGAAATTTTATGTACTTACTCAGACCTTAGTGGATGATTTGTGAAATGAGCTCTGTTGGAAAGTATGGTGGGATACTAGTGTCTTGGGATCCTAATTTATTTGAATTAATGTTGGTCCTAAGCTGTGGTAGCATTGTTTTGTTAGGTACCATCTTAGCGGATAAAAGGAAGGTGTCCCTCTTGAATGTTTATGGAACTTGTCAAGATCGTAAGAATTTCTAGGAAAAAAATGATGGAAGGGGCTTACTAGCACATGATGATTTGATATTGGCAGGGGATATGAACTTCACACCAAATTTAGAGGAGGTTTTGGGAGTGTCAACTTTGGCAGATCCACTGGCGGTCTTTTTAAGAAAGGTTTTAAAAAAAATAATCTTGTGGATGTGTCCCCTGCCGCGATGGTCCCAACGTGGAAAGATGGTAGGTCTATAGTTGAAGGAATTGCAAAAATATTAGACATAATCTATGTGGCATAGGATCTTATCACTTATTCATGTAGATATAGAGCTTGGGTTGAATTTTCTTTTATATCTGATCATGCACTAGTTTTACTATAGTTGAGTGAAGGCCTATCTTCGATTTCTCATCCTTTCTAGATAAATCCTTCTTGGTTACGAGAAGAATCTTTTTATTCACCGGTTCATGATATGTGGAGCAATGTAAGTTTGCAACAAGCAAAGGGAGAAGAAAGAAGATTAGTAGAGAGACTAACAACTCTTAAAGCACGGGTGAAGGTCTCTTCTAAGGAAAAACATTTCCGGGAATGTTTAGAGATGGATAAGATTGAAGAAGGTTTAAATTATCTATTTCTTCAGAAGGCACAAGGTTTACAGATTGTGGATTTTGAGCAACAGGTGATGAAACTGGAGGCTGAGTGAAAAAAACTCTTATTGGAGGAGGAAGAGTGATGGCGGCAGAAGAGTAGGGCCATATGGATTTCAGGTGGAGACAAAAATACAAAATTTTTCCACCGATTCACCAGCTACAGAAGGAATAGAAAACATCTTTGGTAGATAGAGGATGAAGCAGGTCGGCTCTATACTAATAAAGAGGCCATAAAGATGAAGAGACCAATTTATTTAAATATTTCTATCAGGATAATGGAACAAATAATATTGGTGATCAGGTTACTACAATAAGGATATTTTATAGAATGGTGATGGAGGAGGAAGTTTTAAATATAGAAAGGCCTTGGTCTAGGGAGGAAATTCTAGAGGTATTAAAATGTTTTACAAAGTATAAAATTCATGGGACTGATGGCTAGACTGTAGAATATTTCTTACATTTCTTTGAGCTGGTCAGGAAGGATTTGCTCGATGTTGTGGAGGAGTCTAGAATCAAAGAGGAGGTAATTAAAAAAATCAACTCAAATTTATTATAATTGATTCCTAAAGTAAATTTTCCCAGCACATTTAATGATTTCCGCCCAATCACTCTATGTAATTTACGCTACAAGATCATCGCAAAAATAATATCTAAGAGAATATGGTCTATACTTTCCTACACTTTTTCTGAGGAACAATTGGGATTTCTCAAGGGAAGTCATATCTTAGATGATATTGGCATGACACATGAGTGTTTGCACAACATGAAAACAAAGAAAATTCAAGAAATTATTCTTAAGCTAGATCTTAAGAAGGCATACAACTGCACAAATTGGTATTTTTTTAGGTTAATCCTTCTACAATGTGGTTTTGGTCTACCAACTACAAATTGGATAATGGGATGTGTAACCTCCACTATTTATGAAATTTTGATTAATGGTGAGGAAACAAATTTTATTCAGAGTAGAAGAGGACTTTGACAAGGTTGCCTATTGTCTCCCTTCCTCTTCATCCTTGTGATGGAAGGCCTACTGCTAAAAAAAGTTCAAGTTGATGGTGTGTTGACTGGGATAAATGTTTCATGAATCAATAAGTTTTTACAATTTCTCTTTGTGGGTGATGTGATTATCGTGTCAAAATCCATTGTATATGAATGGAATAAAATCAATAATATTCTCAGTGTTTTTTGTCGGGCGTTGGAGTTGAGAATTAATGCTCATAAGTATACCTTCCTTCACACTAGAGTCAAATAGGAAACTCTCGATGATTTAAAAGATTTATTTGATTTCTATTTCAAATATCTATAGAAAGGATTTAAATATTTGGGGTATTTCTTAAAACCAGATAGCTACAAAGTGGAGGACTAGCGGTGGATCATTGAAAATTTTGATATTGGGATTAATCATTGGTGTAACATGATGCTAACATTGGGAGGTCGGTATGTGTTGGTAAAAGAAGTCCTGGAGAGCCTTCCAGTATACTGGGATGGACTCTTTCTTATCAAAGGACTTAGTTGATACACTTAATCAAAAATTTGTTCACTTGCTATATCAAGCAGGATGTGATTATACACATGGAGAAATATGCTCAAATTGGTTAGATAGTGTAGCTTTCAGGCTCGAGGGAGACTTAGCATCTGAATGGGAAAAGTAAAAAAAGAATTTGATTGGATCATGGATCCAACTCCTTGATCACCCAGATGTATTATTATGGATGGGAGGTGATAATTTAGGACAACTAACAATCAAAAATGTTTATAATGCAGTTGTTTCAAAACTTTGGAAATTTAAAATAGGCGGATGGAGGAAAACACTGTGGAAATGGGATTGTCCACTAAAGATCAATTTATTTGCTTGGTTGGTAGCTGAAAATAAAATTCTAACATGGAAAAATCTACAAAAAAGAGGTTGGGTGGGGCCAGGGATCTGCTACCTCTACAAAGGTATGAGGGAATCTCGTAAGCATCTCTTTGTGAATTTCCCTTTCACTATTTTAGTTTGGAATAAGGTGAAAACTGCTCTAAAATTCACAGATGGATGGAATGGTCTAACAGTGAATGAGTGCTTCGAAAATTGGGCAAAACAAAACTTTGATTATCCATTTATTACAACCTTTATATGTTGGTCTATTTGGCTTGATAGAAACATGAAAATCTTTGAGGAAGGAACTCCATCTATCCAGAAGATAACATTCCAAGATATTGGTGCAATGAGCAACTATAGAATTAAGGAAAAATAATCTCTTCCTAGAACTACAACCTTTCATAATCCAGAAGATAGATTCATTGGATGGTTCGATGGGGCAACAGAACATCATGGTGAAAAAAGTGGGGTGGGAGGTTTGATAAAGATCAATAATAACACGTCATATAAATGGAATCTAAATTGTCGTCGAGGAACAAACACTAGGGAAGAACCCATGGGTGATTGGGCCTCTCTAATTCTGGCTTCAAGATTGTCAATTCCATATTTACATTTGCTAGGGGACTCTAAGATAGTTATTGAGTAGCTTAATCGGAAAGGAGCTCTTTAGGTTGTATCCTTAGAAATTTGGAAGGAAAGGATGAAAGACACTCTCAGATACTTCGGGAATATATCATTTGCACATATTTATAGAGAAGAGAATCAAGAGGCAAACATATTATCAAAAATGGCTCTAGCTAAACTGTCTGGAAGCATAACTTTTAACCAATGGGAGGGTGGACATGAGGGTCTCACTTTATACTTAAATATGTTTTAATCTGTATCAGTGGGAGTAATATTTGCATTCTAGTAAATAGTTGATGGTTTTAGTAGCTATAGTTTTCAGCAAAGTATGAAAGACATTTTCTCTTTTTTGAATTTTGTATTCTTTTGGAATGCAGGGGAATATGCCCATTTTCTAAGTTTTGTTGAAACTTTGTGTAGCTATATATGGTGTTATAAAAATCACAAGATTTAAAATATCTATGATATAAAGCTAGTTGTTTGAGAACAAATTATATTTTTATAAATATAATGAGAAATTTCTTGTGGAAAAACATTAATGCACTTTTCGTTTTGGCATCTACTTGCACACCTAATCCGTAGTTCATAATACTTGCATGTATGTTCCATAGTCCATAATTCCTAATCATAATAATTTTTTAGTCTTCATTTATGGATTTATGTTTTTTTTTATTGATATCTATTAATTTCATTTTTTATTATATTATAATATTTTAATTTCGTAATTGTATGGTTTTTTCATTGTTATAATTAAATAACTATTTAAATTTCATAATTATTATATCGATTATGGAAGGAGAGAAACTTTGTTCATCCTTTTATAAAAATGGGTAGGTATATATTTCTTTTAATTATTTGTTTTCTTAATCGAATTAGTGCAATTGTATGGTTGTTTCATTTTTTTAATTTCATATTTTATCTATTTAAATAACATTTTAATTTCATGACCCCTATGAGGTGATAGGAGTGTGATACAAGATGCTATGTAACTGTCTTTGGCATTCATGAGGTCGTCCTCCTCACAAAAATTGAGGTCACACCTGGTTTCCTCTCCTTACCACCATAACATGCATGGTTTAATGAACGAAAGATTTGGGAGATTATTCCACTATTGTGATAGTAACTTTCCTAGTACATGGAAGGATCTAGATGCTTCAAACATCCGATTTGGAAATGAATGCTTCAAAAACTGGTGGGATATGGATATGGGTGGTCTGCGTCATTTTCCACGACTATTGTAGGCTTCCTTTGGGGGACAATCTTGAACTTTTAGAGTGTTTTCCGAAGCTAGAGATGGCACCTGAAGATTTGTGTGTTATCTAGTTCCCGATGTCTCTTATGAGAGTCAACATTGCCATAGGTGGCCCCAGTCGCAAATCTCTTAGGCACAGAGGTTTGCTTCCTATCACACAGGCTTAGCAAGGAGTGGAGGAGTATGCAAGTGTTTCTTAGGCTCAAATGCCACTGGGATTAAGGAAGATATGGAGCTAGCAGAAGAAAAGGGTCACCTGAATAGGCACTTCGCCCAAGATGAGGAACTGGATGCATAAATGTGTCCCTAGGTTATGGACATCGGTTCATCCAAAACTGAGGACACAATGTATCATAAAATGGTGGGCCTTCACTGAAAAACGAAAACCATCATGGGAAAGGTTCCGGTGGAAAGAGACAAATCATATAATGAGATCTTTTTCCAACTAGATGGCATGCATTTGTAGATCAAGGAGGATGATTACAAAGTCAATTATGAGAAAAAAGTAATAGGGGAAATGATGGTAAGTATGATGAGGTTATTCTAAGAAAAATGATCAATTTGGTAGTTTTGGGGATCATCAATGAATGCACTAAAAATACCAAGAAAAAAAAATATCAACACATGGAATCCTTGTATTTGTCTCAATTTTGCAAAAGTAATTGGATAAACAACAGTCAATATTGGAACCTAATATCTAGTTAAAGTAAGGAATCTTCTCTGCCAAATGTCCTTTCCTTAGATATTTGTAATACATTCCATTTTCAATCAAAGAACCTCATGAAAATGGCACACCAATTTTTAATATAAATAATATTTGTGGAATCTAAAGTGACTTGACCAAGGAAACAACTGGGGTTTGTGGAAACAAATTATAGCGAGCATCAATATATAATAGAAGACATCAAAATTGAAACTAGTAGACATATTGAATCTGGTTCTAAATTCAATACTACTGATTTTGAAAAACACTATACATAAAGTCAGGGATTTTCATATTATTTGAATTAAATCTCAACACACACAAATGTGAGTGTAAGAATGGTTGCAGATTTGTTGTTGTTGGGTTTTGAAGAAAGTTATGTGAATCTCATCTTCACGCACTTATGCATGACAAATTTCTTCTAGCAGTCACCTAAGACGATAAAACCAAATACGTTAAATAGTTCTGGGAGATATTCCTAAAAGAGAAATGGTTTTATGATCTTTATGAATTTTAAGATATGCCCGGTCTTTGGATTTTTTCATAGTTATTAACTTGGCCAGATATGGGGATCAACACTATATTATGGATTTTTGAGATTTTCACCTTCATAAAAGTTTTTAAAGGGCCAAAAGTTATTTATCTTAATGCAGTTTGGGAAAACATCAATAATGATATTCTTGATATCTTATTTAATGATACCTACAATGTTGGAATGTGAATTGATAATACACATGGCCTATTTCTCAAAACATTTGACATTTACTTACAAATGGTGTGCACATTAAATATATTTCCGCATCATATAATTCAACAATATACATATTATAGCTATAGGTAGAGATTGTGATATTTTGGAATCCATTTATAAATTATTTATCATTAAGAGAGGTGTAGTTGGGGTTGAGCTTGGCAGCTAGAAATGGAGGGATAGATGGAGTGGTCAATGTTCCATTTCTAGCATTGCTTAACATTCATTAGATTAGATATTTTGGGAGGATTTGCTTGGGATCTGTATAATCCATGAAAATATGAAGCTAGTAATTCATGCAACATAATTCCTTTTTAACTTGGAACCACAATGCAACATCCCCATTATAATCTCCAGTTTAATTTATGCATAATCTATATATGAATTTGACTATGGCTAAGACATGTAATATGTGAATGTATTTTTCTATTTTTAAATAAATAAAATGTGATACCAGCTACTGGGAATATGGACAGAGATGGGGGATGATTTTTCCAAAAGAGAAGAGAGTATTTAAGAGGGGTCCAGGGGGAAATTAACTTTGGGTATTAATTCAACCAATTTTCCTAAATTTTATTACCATTGGAGATAACTTCTAATTTATGTTTGAGTGTGTTGAAACAAACCTTGAATTTTTTATTCTTAAGGATAAAAGATTTGTATTTTTTAAGTCTTTGCATTTTTCAAATTTCTTAAAACAAGAATTTCATCACTGATAAATTTGCGATGCCTTTTATTGTTTATTTTTGGACAAAGAATGGAAAAAATCTAAACGAACATAAGTTTTCCAACACTATTTCAAACAATCTTTTAAACGTGCAGTAATTTAAAATTTAAGGAATTTTAATTTAAACCTAAAATCGGGATTCAGAGTTTTGCAGAAAAAAATGTTTGATGCAAATTGAATTGTGAAATCCTGATCCCCGATTTCTCGATATTTTAAAACTTAAATAAAACATAATTTACTTAATTCGGAATTAAAAGGGTTTAAACATTAAGTTAATCACGCCGCGAAATCGGGATTCGCAGTTTTATGAGAACAAATAATCTTGTCATCGTGTTTCCCGATTTCTCGATTTCACGATACATTTAATCCTTAATTAAAGTTTTGAATTAATCTAATAACTGCTAAGAATGATTAACAATTAAATAATTACATCGCGATATCGGGATTCACGGTTTTATGAGAAGCATGTTTCATGTCATTAGATTTCCTAAAATCCCGATCCCCGACTTTCCGATTAACGAAATCCCGAAAAGGTCTAATCTTGATTAATTAAGATACTAAAAACGTTTTAATTTAAAATAATACATTGCGATTTCGGCCATCGGGGTTCTTCGACGACATTTTTCCTTGACATCAAAAGTGTCGAAACTCCGAAAAGAAGGTTTTCAAATTTAATTCAAGATCAACGCTAATTAATCATCCTTCTAAACAAGGCTTAAAGTTAAACTTTCTTTGAATGTCTTTAATGCGTCATTGTCCAATTTAGTAAGTTTCTATTATATTTGAAAACACCAAGAAAGCCTAAGTACAAACATTAAATGCATATCTTCGAAAATATCTTTTGCATTAAGAGCCTTAACTTCGTAACAGAGGTACAAATCTCAATGTTTTTATGATATATTTGAAATAAATATTCAAAACATCTGTATTATCATTCAAAGCTAAATTACTCTTTGTTACAGGTTTTCAAGTTAAACACAGAGCTATGGCACCCAAAAAGGCTTCGAAGAAAAATGAAGATCAACCAGAAGGTGATATTATCTCCGATATTACTGCATCTGGAGTACACTCTGTCAAATCATGGACTGGAATTTCTGAAAAACTGGAGGATGAGCTTAAATATGCAGCCACTGATTCGGAAAATCACCTCTGAGATATTTCCGAGTTTGAGATTCATAAGGTTTTTGCACGTCCGAGACTTGTGTCATATACCGATATGATCGGTTGGGCACTAGAAAAAGTAGATATCCCGACCAGAAGCATTCTGAACGAGCAAGGAGTTGTCATCGGCTCATTTAGACCTGAGCATATTCAAGTAATGTATAAGCTCTCGTCCAATTATAGACACACTTTTAATTCTGAGTTTTTAGCCGAGTTTCAAAGAAAAGAATTTATTGAAGCGGGCCAAACATACCCTGACATGATTAGAGGATGGGCCAGAGATGAAAACAAGTTTAGGGCTGATTTACATGGAATTTATGCCACATCTTCCTTAAACGAATATATGGTTTATGTAGCAATGATGTTATGTAGACTTTTTGGGAGAAAGGATCCTTGTCACTTTCAAGCAGATTGGACACCTTTTTTAGAGGAAGTTTCAGAGGGACGTAGTTTTAATTGGCACAAAATTTTGTCAGATAACCTCACATCAGAGGTTGTGAATTACAAAGAAGCTAGGTCAAAAGGGAAACCAGTGTCTTTTTATATGTCATCTTATATCATGGATGCCATTTGTTTTATGACTCCTTTCCCATTAATGAATTGGTGTTGGAATGTTTCTTGCCCAGAGCCTGTTCATAAATACCACTCAGCTCTCTAAGAAGAAAATGCAAAAAAATAAATTTGTGAGGTTTGTCATTATGTAATTATCCCTCTGCACAAAATATTCTTTGGATGTGAACCTCCTCGCATTTCTAATACCATCATAGAAAACCTTAAGTCAGTTGTTGACTAGTTCATTGAGGAAACTTTTTCCTATGTTAGGGTTTATGGCTGTTCCATTTCGCCTCACGCACTCCCCAAAATTTTACCAGACAGGTTGATATGCAGAGAAGTGGCTTATCAGTTAGTCAAGGGTGGTATTGGGTTAGAATTAAAAGCTCAGCAGAAAAAAGCATGGCCATCTTTTCCTGTTTATATCGGAAAATTCATTTTATTAAACTTAGGACATTCTAAGGCAGAGGACGAGTCGTTGGACGAAGTGAAATTAGTAATCATAGAGCACAGGAAACATGACCCTTACCAAATAATCAGTCGGAATTACATACAATGTAATTTAAAAGCATATGAACATGAAATTTCAGTTTATGATGATGTTTTCAAAAATATTAAATCGTATGAAGAAGTGCAGAACAGAGTGCAAACCTTGTCACCTGACGCACAGGTGGGGTTTGCATCTTTTCAAAGACATAGATGAAGCTGCCTGCCAAAGATTTTACAAGGTGAAATGTCGACTTCATTTCCAGAGCAAGAAACAACTCCTCCAGGGTTTGAAACTGATATTCAGGATAAGTCAAGTGACAAAGATAAGTTGAAAGATCCTGAAATACCCCCTCAAAATACAGAGGGTTCTCAGACCAAAGAACCAGAGATAGAAAATGAAAAAGGAATAGAAACAAGTCCAATAGTTCTCGATGATATTCCAGAAAATATTGGAGGAACAACTTCAAAGGAACTTGGTAGTCCTATCACAGCATTGACTCCGCTACAGTCTACTTTCGGAACCCCTCATGAAGGGGTTCTATATGTAAGTGACCTAGAGCCAATCTCCAAAGATGAAATCCCCTCATCTAATTATTTTTTCAGTAAAAAATGAAGAGTTGTCTTGAAACAGGAAATTCATCCTGTAGGAGAAAGAACGATAAAAAGACATAAAATTATCATTGATGGAAAGAAACTCAATGAAGGAGAATTCGCTAAAGAGTTAGCAGGAACCATGGGTGCTATAGCATCAACTAACATGTATTCGGTAGGAAATCTAACAACTATGCTTGAGAAAAAGGATCAGGAAATAATACAGTTGCAGGACAGATAAAGGAAAATGTAAGAATTATTGGTTGGGAAATACAAAAGGGTCTAGAACAAGCTAGACTCAAAGACATACAAGAAATCCAAAAGTTGAATAAAAATTTGGATGAGGCAAAACACATGATACAGGTTACTCAAGAACAGGTTCAAAAGTTGGGCGATGAAAATAAATTTTTGCAAGATAAGATTATTTCAATTACTAATCCAGTAATTGAAATTGAAAATTTTAGGACGCAAGCATCAGAGATATATGTAAATATAGAAGAAGAACAACAGAAAAAATTTCGTAATCTGGAAATCGTCCAGAACTATTTTCATGAGTCAAAAAGGTCTATAGAAAAGGTAGTTCAGAAAGAAAGAGAAACTAAAGAAGCAAGGAATTCTTTTCAAAAGGTAATAACTTCTTTACAAAAAGAAGAAATTGGTAAAACCCAGAAATTACCCATTTCGAAATAGGTAAAAGGAGATATAATGATAAAAGTTTGGGAATCACAATTGGCAGAATATAAAGGAATTACAAAAGGAATCAATGAAGATTGTCAAAGGATCTTCAATATTATTGAAAAAGATTCAGTAAATATCAGGACAGATGGTTTTTCTGAGTTATTAGACGAAGTCAACATTGCCAGGCATCAACTGAAGTCAAAAGAAGAACTCAAAGAAAGGAAAGCATAAATTTCAAATATTAAATCGGTGAACATTGTAGAAATAGATAAGTGGATGATAGCTTCAAGTTCAAAGTTGGAAAAGGTTAAATTCATAGAGAAAACAATAGAAAGCCAGTTGCCAGGTTTACAGAGAAGATTTTTCTCTTTTGAAGCAAATGAAGTACCTAAGGCTCCTAGGGTCTTGGTAAACTTTTTGGGGAAATATGTTCAATGCGTTGAAGCAGAGAAAGAAAGTTCATCAACGCAAATTTAAAATTTTGTAATTATTTTTATTGTAAACGATTGACATTAGTTTATGTAACCGTAATATTAGGAAGTTGGTTAGTTACCAACGAAAAATTTTGATAGAAAAGTATAAATATAGTTTCAAAAGGTTGAAAAGGGGCTTCAAAAATTTTGGAGAAGGCCAATTTTTGTAATATCAACTTTGAAGTTCATCGGAATATAAACCGCAAACAAGATTCTGGATCCTGCAACTTTGTGACTATGTTTCTTCCCTTGTTTATCATGCTTTATTAAATTTTCTTCTTAATATGTGTTTATAACAAATAAATCAATTTGAAGTTATATACATTGTTGTTTATTATTTCAGATTGGTTTGGATGTTGAATGTATTACAGTCTTTCCTCTGAAATTACTTTAGTAATTTTAAGACCTGTAAAACCTTTTGTTCCTTAATATTTAACTCTGTTAGAAATCTTGTTTTTCTTTCATCATTTTTAATTGAAATATAAGATTCTTTCTGGATAAAAGCCTTATATTTCTTTGTATTGTGTTTCATTGTTTACAATTTCAAAATTGTTACAAAACCAGGAAACGACCTTGAATGTGTTTTTACATTATTGTTTTAGATTTTAAAGTTGTTTTTATTAATATCATCTCTGAAAATCTGAAGTAACCAATTGATAAAAAACCCATTTACAAACCTTTAAAACCCTATCACCCATGACAGTCCCTAGTGGCAGGAAACCTAATGTAGAACCTGGTCTTCAGGATCAAACCAGCATTTCCCTAAGCTTATTTAACACTATTTTACAAACAACGAATAATAGGGCTGAGTTAGAAAGATCATGGGCTATTATTGAACGTGACATTAGCATCCAAGAGAAACAGGAAGCAAGACAGAGACAGTTGAGAAACTGAATTTGATCTAATCTTTCTTTGTTTCTTTATTCCAAAACCTTCTTATAAAAACCTTTTTCGGATGCCTTGACGGTATGTTTTATAGACTTAAAACATAAACTCAGGAACAACAGAGTGCATGAAAGCCAAATCATTAAACTCATGTAAGAAGGCAGGTGTGAGAGTCACATCCAATAGTTATTGGAGAGCATGTGGATGAGTAAAATCAGTTTGGGAAAGAGTGTAAGTCAAGAAAGTAATCCAAAATAGAGGAACATTCATATGGGCATATAAAACAAGTTTTTACACATTGAGTTTTACATGAGCAACAAGTAGGGAGAATAGGAAGAGAGCACACATGATAGAGAAAGAAGGATGGGTGAATTCTAGAGCATGTTAAAGAATAGTGCGTCAATTTGGAGATGGATATTGAAGGACGAGGTTGTCAGGCCTGAAGAGTGAAATCTTATATGAGTTTCACTCTAACATCAAGTAGTAGTTGTTGTTGTTGGTATTTTTCCTGGAAGTGAGTTCCCTTGAGGTCCTAGTAGAGAGATTCCTAGTTAGATATGCTAGAGAGACCCTGATAAACGAATCATACACTCGATGGACTAAGAGCAATGAAGGGGTGCATTCCTTGGGTTGGGAAGGTCAAGAGGAAGAGAGATGGAGGAAGGTCAGGATAGTTGTAGGAGAATACTAGTGGGTTCTGGGATCTTGAGTTGTGAGTGGACTGTGAGAGGCACCCTTTTCTCGTGGATTCCTATCCCCAACTCAGGCGTGACTTGCTATTGAGATTTGGAACTGCAAGTATATGGTTGGGTGGAACATATTTCCCAATTAGTTGGTTGCACAACCATCTTAAAAAGTTAAGTGTTTATCTGTTTTTCTGTGTTAATTAATGAGTTTAACTATTGTGTGTTTTACTATGTGCATGAGAATGAATTTTATGTTATGGTGGTGAAATTTATTAGTTGCATTTACCTATTTGAATAGTATGGAAAATTGCATGAGATTGAATGCCATGTTGTTCCTAATTTTGTACTTAATTTCATGTATGAGTCAAATTTAGTAGTAACGGAAATGGGGTTTTTACACGGTACTTGAATCGTCGCACACATTGGGAATAGTTTTTGTGTGCAGTAATAACCATGTTTCATGCACGTTGTGAATAGTTGTCGCGCACAGTACCAAGGTTGTTGTGTGCATGGTTTGTCTCAAATATGGTATGACATTGATAATGGTCAACATGATATAGATGAATTTAAATAATGTTATCCATAACAGTTAAATTTGTGTATAATTCATAGCTTATAAGCTACAAAAAGTTAATTCGAAGAAAATTTTCAAATTTATGTGTATTTTTCGCTAGCAATTTTCCTCGATTAAGTTGGGGAACGTTACAGGATGGTATCAGATATTTTGATTCAACAACCAACTTGTATGTGTCGGAGATCAACACAAAGTTTGTAAATTCGTCATCTCAGTGTTTGACTTGTGTCAAATAAGGGAAGAAGGCAAGCAAGACATTTTCATGATGGTCGTTATCATCACGAGATGGAAAATAAGGAAAGAAAATCAGCTAAGTGAAGAAAGGACTTGTGTGCACTAAATATTTGTGTTGGATAGTGCATAATTGGTATTGCGTGCATTGAATATTGGTGCAGTGTATAAAAAATTTAGCAGTAAATATTGGTGCATGGTATAAAACTTGTGTGCACTGAATATTAGTGTGCAATGCACATTGAATATTGGTGCATTGTATAAAAAGTTGTGCATTAAATATTAGAGCGCATTATAAAAGTTTTTGGCACTGAATATTGGTGCGTGGTATAAAGAGTCACACACTGGATATTAGTGTGTGTTTTAAAAGTTGCTTGCACTGAATAATGGTGTGTGATGCATACTGAATATTGGTGTGTGGTATAAAAAGTTGTGCACACTAAATATCGGTATGTGGTGTGCACTAAATATCAGTGCATGGTATAAAATTTGCACGCACTGAATATTGGTGCATGGTATAAAAGTTGTGTGCATGGGATATTGGTGCACATGATAAAAATATGTGTGCATTGAATATTGAAGCGTGATATAGAAGTTGTGTGTACTAAATATTGGTGGATGAGGAGTGCGCTAAATTTTTATTCTATGGATTGCAGATATGGCACATTTTGAGTATTGGTGCATAATTCAGAATTGATTCACACGTAGACCTTAAAAAGGATGAAGAGAAGAAGGATACCGCACATGCAAAATTGTCCTATAGTATAAAAAAAAACTAAGTTTGGAGCCAAAAGCGTATGTTGGCAATAACAAGAGAAGATTAAGTGAGATTGAGATGAAACTTATGTTTTTTTTCTGAACTGTTGAGGGATAAAGAAATTTCATAGAGGGCCATTGGCCAATTATGCTATGATTTTCCAAAAAATGCAAATTACATGTTTTTAAAGATTTGTATCCAGATCATTAGCATAGATTTAGATTAAGCTGAAATTCTTAGAGACAGTTCAGAAAGAAGACACAGAAATAACCCATGAAGGAATTGAATAAATTATAAGGGGTTTGGAATGGGGATGCTGAAACAAGGAAAAATCCACTATTTCAGACGACTTTTTGGTGATTTTTTAGATTTTCTGAGGAGGAAATCAGTCTCGGGATGGAAAATATGGAAAAATATTTATCTAATCAACATTTTGTATACTCATCAAGACAAAAAAAATTGTTTGGTGAATTTTTTCTAGAAGTGGGAGGTTTGGGAGATAGCCAAGTCTGGAAAATTGGGTGAAAAAGGGTAATGTTGTCATTTCTAGATTGTTGTAGGTTTTTACTAGAGCATCAGATTGACAATATGAGAATTTTTATAAATTCCCTGTCATCATTATTATTTATCTCATACAAAATTTTCTTTGATTCCTAACAAAATTACTTATACAAGAGACATAAGTTGGTGTCTGGGATTAATTTCACCAGAGTGAAAAGTGCACAAAAAGGGGTGAATTAACAATAATCAGATGATTGTAACATTTTTCTCTGAGCTCAGAAATGAGAAAGAAAGTATTCGTTGCAAATATATTGGAGAGTATAATCCATATATCAATCAATAAAATTGATCTAGGTAGTTTAATTCATATCCAACACAAAAGAAGATGACTGGTGGCATTAAAGAGGAAAACAAATTATGCATTCTTTCCAAAACTATGTATATATTTTGTCTAACAAAAAATTGTTTGCATGCACATTTTTTTGCAGAATTTAGTGGTACAGGGAGGAAGTTTAGTTATTTTATGAGAACTATAGCCATGGAAGACACCCAAGGGTCCTACAGTCATGAAGGAGTTCACAAGGCTACATGTAAGCATGGGAAATGTTGAAACAAATTCTAATGGAAGAAGAGGAAGGAAAGAGTCTGCAATTATGAGAAGTATGTAGGGAGAAGTAAAAAGATATAGAATTGGTAATGAAAATATCATGAAATCTCAAGAATATATACTTCATAGTTTGAATATGTTGTATAGGAAAGCCAATAAATACTCTGGCTCAAAGCTATTGGCTAGTGGTAGACATGTGATAACATCGAGATCCCATAACATAAGATATGAGCATGGGAATGATAGGAAGTCAACGAGTATAATAAGAAACCATCATTCCATAGGGAAATCCACTAGGATATCTCATGCAAGTTCAGGGCTAAGAAGTATCCCAAGTGTGTCCCCTATCAGGGGATAGAGGAGAAGGTCTAAGGGAGACATATTTCAAGGTGAACTATGAAAGATCAAGCTACCAAATTTCAATGGTGAGAATAGGAAGGGAGGAGAGGCCTAGGCCTGGCTATTGGAAATGAAGAAATATTTCTAGCTAAATGATTATCCCTTGAGGGTAGAAATAAGAATTACAACCGACCACTTGCAAGGAAAGGAAACCATGTGGTGGGATCAACCTAAGCAAGAAAAACACCTTGATGAGAGGAAGGTCTCATGGAGGAAGTTCAAAGGGTATTTCCAAGAGAATTTTTTTCTGAGCATTAACATGAAAGTAAGATGAAATATTTATTTGAACTCAAGCTAGGAAGCAGGACAATGGATGAGTATGAGAAGAGGTTCTTTGAGTTTCTCAACTATGTGGAGTTCATAAAGGATGAGAAGGTCAAAATTCAAATATTTCTAAGTGGGTTACCCTCCTTCTACAGTGATAATATAAAATATTATAACCCTAGAACTTTGAAGGATAACAAAACATATTTATGAGCAAAGAAAAGGAAGGTGGGTCCTCCAAAAAGATTCGAATGACAAAATGAAAGGAAAGAGGGGTTAGAGATAGAAATGTTTTAAGCCACACTTTTTCAAGAACAACTCCTAAGAAAATAAACTAGGACATTCAACCCAAAATGATCACAAGACAATATATTCATTTCAGAAAAGGCCAAGGTAGTAGCCTGCAAAATGTTGGGGATGTAATGGAAATCACTTGTATAGGGACTACCCTCACAAATGTGAAATAATGAGGTTTGTTCACAACATTTGAGAGTTTGAAAAAATTGAAGACATGGGAGGAAAAATGTCAAGGATTTATGCAACATTGGACAACAAGAAAGAAGAGTATCAATCCCCCATGATTATAGGGGAAGGTAATATTTATAAACAACCCATAACAATTTTAATTGATTCTGGAGCTAGCCATAGTTACTTAAACGTTAACATTGTTAAAATATTTCACTTGTAAAGTATTAAGCATAAGAAATCTTGGTTAGTTCAGTTAGCCACGGGGGCTAAGAGAAAGATCAATGAGTTGGTTAAATATTTTACAATACACATGAATGGACTCAACACAAAGGTAGATGTGAACATCATACCATTGGGTTCATATGACTATCTAATTGGCATGGATTGGTTGGAGAAACACCATGTTATCCTAGATTGTTATAACAATACCATAACATGTCTTGATGAGAAAAGGAAACAAGGAAAAACTAAAATCATTCCAACAGTTGTATTTGTTAGAGAGAGTTCAACCATGCAGCTAAAAAAGAGTTTGAGGAAAGGATTTCATATTTTTTCGGCCCATATGGAAGACACAACTAGAGATAAAGTGGAAAGTATTGAATACCATCAAGTCTTGAATGATTTTGAAGATGATTTTTGGGAAATCCCAGAATTTCCACAAAAGTGGGACATTGATTTCTATATTGATTTAATGTCAAGATTTTCCCCAATTTCCAAGTCACCTTATAGAATGGGAACAACAAAATTGAAAGAGTTACATATGCATCTTGAATAGATTTTGAAGAAGGATTATATACGCTCGATTTTGTCACCTTGGGGAGCCCCATTTTTATTTGTGAAGAAGAAATATGGAACCTTAAGGTTGTGTATTGAATTTAGACAACTGAATAAGGTCAAAATAAAGAACAAATGTCCATTTTACAAGGATTTATGATCTTTTCAATCCGATGAAAGGTGAAAGAATATTTTCCAATATTGACTTGAGATCATGTTATCATCAATATAGGATAAATGAAGAGGATTTCAAAAATACAACATTCGTAACAAGATATTGGCATTATGAATTTACAGTACTTCCTGTTGGACTATCAAGTACCCCAACTATTTTCATGTGCCCAATGAATGGAGTGTTCAGGGAGTACCTAGACAAGTTTGTTATTGTTTTTTTAGATGATATTATCATCTATTCAAAGACAAACTAAGAGAATCAGAAACATTTAAGAATGGTGTTGTAATTTTTGAGAGAGCACAAGTTGTATGCCAAGCTAAGTAACTGTATCGTTTATCAAAAGAAGATGCACTACACATATTATATTAGAATATGGGATAATAGTTGATCCTAAGAAGATAGAGGTCATTAGAGGGTGGCCAACACCAAGAAATGTGATAGAGGTTAGATCATTTATGGGCCTTGTCGATTATTACAGAATATTTGTAAAACGGTTTTCAAAGATTGCAATCCCAATCACTTCCTTGCAAAAGAAGGGAGTGAAATTTGAATAGACTTCCAACTGTGAAGAAATATTTCAACATCTGAAGAACATATTGACAAGTGCACCCATATTAAAGATCATAGATTCAGATGAAGAATTTGTATTATGCATAAATTCATGCAAGGATGGGATTGGGGGGGTCCTCAAGAAAAAAGATAATGTAGTGTGTTATGAGTCTAGAAAACTAAAAGAGCATGAAAATAATTATGATATACATGACCTGGAATTCGAAGCCATTATTTTTTTGTTCAGTTTGCATAGGTTGTTGCACAGGTTTTGTCATTAATGTCAAACTTGAAGCTACACGGTGATTCGCTGAGAGTTCCTTCAGAATTCGGGAATTCAAAGGTTGCAAGTTGAGAGAACCTTCGACATCGTGATACGAGAAATCGTGAAACCCGAAGTCCTGATGAGATCAAGATCATCTGATCACGAAAGGCTGTGGGACCGTTGATCGAAGAAAAGTGGATATCGGGAAATCATAAGTCAAAGGAAGGAAATGCAATAGCATTCCAACTCGCGAAATGCTGAAATGCGAAAATCCGAAATGCTAAAACACGAAAAATGTTGAAATGCCGAAACGCTAAAAGATGAAATACCAAAAGGGACACATGTCACATGATTCTGGGAGTTTCTATTTTTGGATTCCGGGAGTTTCTATTTTGGTATTTTTGCATGGTAAAAAAAAACTTCAACATCACGAAGTCCCGATGAGATCGGGATCGTCTGATCACGAAAGGCCGTGGGACCGTCAATCGAATAAAAGTGGATATCGGGAAATCATAATTCAAAGGAAGGAAATGCAATAGCATTCCAACTCAAGAAATGCCGAAATGCGAAAATCTGAAATGCTGAAACATGAAAATGTTGAATTGCCGAAACGCTAAAAGATGAAATACCAAAAGGGACACATGTCACATGATTCTGGGAGTTTCTATTTTAGGATTCCGGGAGTTTCTATTTTGGTATTTTTGCATGGTAAAAAAAAACTTCAACATCACGAAGTCCCAAATGCCGAAATATCGAAACCACGACATTCATCCATCTCGATGAATGATTAAGTCATATCCATTGGATTAAGCATTGGAGGAGTAATATAAGATTTTCATATGACCATTGATATGTCCTCGAAAAGTTAACGAGAATCGTCTGATCTATTTCCACCAGATCAAATGTGAAGCCGTCGGATCATTTCGGGGTTCATGACTTGGACTGTCGAAACACTTCATCACAGAAATGCCGAAATGCCGAAATGCAAAACGCCGAAAATTTTGGGTTTCGTGACTTGGAGTAATTTAACAATTCATCACAAGAAATTCAAAAACGCCTAAATTCGAAACGTCGAAATAAATTTTTGGTAAAGGAAGTGGTTACCACCGATGGTCATGTGAGAGGGAGGAGCTAGCACGAAGCTAATCTCTATTTTGGGGTTTTGTAACTTGAAGTGTTAAGACTCTTCGACACAGGATTGCTGAATTGCCGAAATGTGAAATGCGAAATGAATTTCGATTAACCTGTGTTCATGGCCAATGGACATATGGGTTAGCATGAGTGGTTTTCCAAAGCGCTCAAGGGTTATTCTGTGCTGAAAAATTAAACAGATGTATGTTCATCGAACGATGTTGGTTAAATGTTTAAACTGATCATGTGGATATTGTTCGTTTTGATGCCTTGGCCAATAAGAATTACTGTAAGGAAGTTATTCAGTTATTGTAACTAATTCTTTGAAGCCTGAGGATTCGATTGTACACGCTGATGATACAGGAAGATATATAAAGTGAATGTTGCAAGAAAAAAAAAAGAAAAAAAAGAGGGGGATCATGGGAGATATATGGCTCTGTAAAATTTGAGGAAGAGAAAAGATAGAGGAGGGAAGACACATACAAAGATTGATAAATATAAGTGTTCTAGTCAAGAATGAATTGTGCATAGAGGATTTGAATGCTTAATCTTTGACAGAGAAGATAAAGAGTTGGTTTGCAGGTTATTAGTGATAGAGAATGATTTCAGGGTGGTAGGGAGAAGCAAGGGGAGACTGTAAAAGTCTCTTATACAAGTTAGTTCTTGTACATCTAGGAGTTGGAGCTTCCATTCAGTAGGTGCTGAAGAAATAGAGGTAGCATCCTCATCTAGGTTGTAGCTCAGATAAAATAAGAATGTAAAGAGGAGTTGGAGCTTGCCTTTCATTCATAAGAAGAAGAGGTTTTTTCCCTTTTGGGTTTCCTCATGAAAAATCACTGTGTCACTGTTTCATTTATGTGATTGTATATTTATTGTTTAAATGTATTACTGCAAGTTAAATGTTAAAGGCATGATTTATTTATTAATAAGTAATCTTCTTATAAAATGAAAGAAATTTTATACAACTAATTCACCCCCCCCCCTCTCAGTTGACTTATCCTGTTCAACAATTGGTATCAGAGCAGGTTACTTCAAGATATCAGTTTAACCACTGGAATTTTTTGATCATTCATAATGGATAAGAAGACAGAATTTACAAAACATGGATTGTTTTTGTTTGATGGTCATAATTATGCTTTTTGGAGTACTAGAATGATGTTGTTTTTACAAACTTAAGGAGTAGATATCTGGCAGGTTGTACTGAATGAATATAAAGTCCCAACAACCATTCCAAGAGATGCTACAGGTAAGAGACTCTATGAGAGTAATTCCAAAGCTATGTATGCAATAATAGGAGGTCTAGCAGGGTCAAAATTTGTTAAAGTTATGCATTGTGCATCAACAAAAGAAATATGGGATAAATTGAAAAATGTATATG
>ML780579.1:690034-718715 GCA_009831015.1 Picea engelmannii
TTGAGGAAGAGAAAAGATAGAGGAGGGAAGACACATACACGGATTGATAAATCTAAGTGGTCTGGTCAAGAATGAATTGTGCAAAGAGGATTTGAATGATTAATATTTGACAGAGAAGATAAAGAGTTGGTTTGTAGGTTCTTAGTGACAGAGAATGATTTCAGGGTGGTACGGAGGAGGAAGGGGAGACTGTAAAAGTCTCTTGTACAAGTTGGTGCTTGTACATATGGGAGTTGTAGCTTCCATTTAGTAGGTGCTGAAGAAATAGAGGTAGCAGCCTCATCTACGTTGTAGCTCAGATAAAATAAGAATGTAAAGAGGAGTTGGAGCTTGCCTTTCATTCATAAGAAGAAGAGGTTTTTTCCCTTTTGGGTTTCCTCATGAAAAATCACTGTGTCACTGTTTCATTTATGTGATTGTATATTTATTGGTTTAATGTATTACTGTAAGTTAAATGTTAAAGGCATGATATATTTATTAATAAGTAATCTTCTTATAAAATGAAAGAAATTGTATGCAACTGATTCACCCCCCCCTCTCTCAGTTGACTTATCCTGTTCAACAATTTTTATTAGAGAAGATTAATTCAAGATATCAGTTTAACCACTAGAAGTTTTTGATCATTCATAATGGATAAGAAGTCATAATTTACAAAACATGTATTGCCTTTGTTTGATAGTCATAATTATTCTTTTTGGAGTATCAGGATGAAGTTTCTTTTACAAACTCAAGGAGTAGATATATGGAAGGTTGTACTAAATGAATATAAAGTCACAACAACCATTCCAATAGATGCTACAGGTAAGAGACTATATGAGAGTAATTCCAAAGCTATGTATGCAATACTAGGAGGTCTAGTAGGGTCAGAATTTGTTAAAGTTATGCATTGTGCATCATCAAAAGAAATATGGGATAAATTGAAAAATGTATATGAAGGAGACACTAAGGTAAAGAGTGCTAAGTTACAATCATATAGAAGTCAATTTGAAAGCCTGAAAATGGAAGAATTTGAAGATATAGCTACATACTTTCTTCACATTGATGAAGTTGTTAATACCATGATAGGTCTAGGAGAAACAGTTAATAATATTATTATTGTGCAAAAGGTACTTAGATCACTTCTTGCAAGATTTGATTCAAAAATATATGCACTAGAAGAAAGAACAGATCTTGATACTTTAGAAATTGATGAATTACATGGAATACTAACAACATATGAGATGAGAACCTCTGGTGAGAATTATTTCAAGAAAGAAGCAACTTTCAAGGTAGCAAAGAAAGATAAGAAAAAGGTTGAAGCAGAAATCAGCAGTCATGAGGAGTTAGAAGGTGATGTGGAAGAAGCAAATTTTGTTAAAAATCTAAAAAGAGGTACTGGCAAGTATAAAGGTAAGCTTCTTATGAAATGATTTGGTTGTGGTAGAATAGGACATTTTGCATCTAAGTGTCCTTACAATAAGCATATTGATAATGAAGAAGACAGTGATAGAAAACCTAAGGAATTGAAGAATAGACATAAGAAGTTTTTTCAAAGAAAAACTTACAAAAAGAAAATCCTGTGTATAAAACATGACAGTGATATTTCAGAATCTGGTGAGAGTGATGACAGTTCAGATGTACAACTTTTTATGGCTATGGAAAAACAGGATGATCATTCTGGTGAAGAAGAAGAAGGTGAAGTTGATCTAGAAGTTGAACTGGTAAGTGCTTTAAGTGAATTGAGAAAAGTGAGAAGGGAGTGCAAACATTTTAAAAGAGAAATTGATAATATAGAATTTGAATTACAGAAATCAAATGGTTTGATTGATAGCACTAAAATCATGGTAGTTGACTTAAATCTTAAAATAGAAGAGGCTAGAGTCACTGAAGAAGCTCTAACTAAAATGCTTGCATAAAAGGATAAGGAAAATGAAGTTTTAAAAATTGAAGTAGTCTCTTTAAGAAAGAAAGTACAAGAAAATAACATGAATTAGAGTTCTCAAGTGTTAGATCAAATTATTAGTAGTCAAAGATCAACATATGATAAGACTGGAATTGGTTATAAATCTGTAGTAACTAATGGATGTTCTAGTTCAAGTGTTGAAAAAGAAGGTACAGAGGATAATCATGAGAAAATTACTAGCAAGAAGATGGAATCAGAAAGGAAAGAAGAAAATCAGGGTTCAACAGTGCATCTAAGAAGTTATGGCAGACATCAAAACAGGTTTGAAGGCCACTGTTTCTTTTGGTATAAGTATGGACATAAGGCTGCATTTTGTAATAGTTTTTCAAGAAAGATAAATGCACATAACAGTCATGAAAGATCTAATTTTGAATATGGAAGAGGACATGGTAAAACTAGTCAAAACAATATGAACTACTCTTACACCAGATTTGACACCTTAAGATATGAGACTGAATTTTACAAGTGTAACAACTTTGGGCATGTGTCAAGAAATTTTCCTATGAGTTTTCAGAAATTTAATGAACCCACTTACACATATCTGAAAACCAAATTTTGGAAAAAGAAAAGTGAAAATCTGAACATTGAAAAATGCACTATAGCTCTACAAGCAAAACATAAAGTAAAATGGGTTGTGGATAGTGGATGTTCAAATCATATGACAGGTATAAAACAAATCTTTGTTGAACTAGATGAAGAAAAAGAAGGTACAATCACCTTTGGAAATGATCAATCAGCTAGGATAGTTGGAAAATGAACTGTATGTCTAAACAACAAGAAACTCATGGCTGAAAAAGTCTTATTGGTTGAGGAAATGGAACATAACTTATTGATTGTAAGTCAAACCTGTGATAAAGGTCTCTTTATGATTTTTGATTCAAAAGGATGTCAAATCAGGGATATAAAATCAAATAGACTAGTTGGAATAGCCACAAGAAATTCAAGCAACAATTACATACTAGATGAAGAAAAAGAAAAATGTTATCTTGGGAGTGAAGATGAAATTTGGTTGTGGCACAAAAGACTTGGACACATTAACTTTGAAAATCTGATTCAGTTGAATAAAAGGGAAGTAATAAGATATTTACCTATCATAAAGAATCTTTCAAGTTCTGTCTGCAAGCAATGTCAACATGGTAAGCAAACTAGAGTTAAATTCAAAACCAAAGAACATTCAACAAATAAACCATTGAAAATAGTACATGCTGATGTCTGTGGACCTATGAGAACAACAGGTTTAAAAGGAGAAAGATATTTTCTATTATTTGTGGATGACTTTACTAGAATGACATGGATGCTTTTATTGAAAAAGAAATCTGAAACTTTTAGTTGTTTTCAAACCTTCAAGGAGTCAACTGAAAATGAATGTGACATGAAAATTAAATGTTTAAGATCAGATAATGGAGGGGAATTTGTGTCTAAATAATTCAACAGATACTGTGATGAAAATGGGATAAGAAGACATTTTTTTGTTACTGAAACACCTCAACAAAATGGAGTGGTTGAAAGAAAAAATAGGATTGTTATAGAGATGGATAGAACTATGCTCAATGAATCTAAACTAAGTAATATACTATGGCCTCAATATGTTCATATCGATGTTCACATTTTAAATAGAAACTTGCTGAGAAAAAATCATTTTAAGACACCCTATCAGTTATGGAAAGACAAACCAGCTAGTGTTAAACATTTCAGAATTTTTGGCAGTAAATGTTATATCAAAAGAGTTAACAAGCATTTGGGTAAGTTGGAATCTAGAACAGATGAAGGTATTTTAGTTGGGTATTCCTGTTCAACGAAAGATTATAAATATTACAACTTCAGATTGAACAAAATAGTTGAATCCATATATGTGAAATTTGATGATTCCTCATTTTTGAAGTCTAAATCTAAACAAAAGAATCATCAAATATATGAGATAGATGACAAGCATAAAATGAATGATGAAGTAAGTGAAACAGAAGAAACTAAGGCTGCTTACAGTGAAAAATTAATTCCTACTTTGACACAGGGCACAACTCCATCCAAAGGCATGACTCCATCAAATACTCCAAGCAAGAGAATACAGAAAAATCACCCTAAAGAACAGATAATTGGTGACATAAATGAAGGTGTTGAAACAAGAAGTAGAAGGCAAGAATCCACCTCAACTCATGAACATGTATCTTTACTTTATTTGATTGAACCCAAAAATATTGAAGAAGCAATTAAAGATGAGTATTGGATGAAAGCAATGAATAAAGAAATTAGTCAAATAGAATAGAATAATACATGGGAATTGGTTCCTAGACCTTTGAATAAGAATGTCATAGGGGATAAATGGGTTTTCAGAAATAAGATGGATGAAGCAAGTAAAATAATTAGAAACAAGACTAGATTGGTTTGTAAAGGGTATGCACAAGTAGAAGGAATAGATTTTGGAGAAACTTTTTCTCATGTTGAAAGAATGGAATCCATTAGACTGATTCTAGCTTATGCCAGTTCTAAACACATTAAAGTTTACCAAATAGATGTAAAGTCTGCATTTTTGAATGGTGATTTAGAGGAAGAAGTATATATGGAACAACCAGATGGTTTTTAGGTACAAGAACCAGAACAATATGTTTACAGGTTGAAAAAGGCATTGTATGGGTTGAAGAAAGCACTGAGGGCTTGGTATTCTAGACTTGACAATTACTTGAGGCATCAAGGATTCAGGAAAGGAAACACTGATAGTAATCTATATATTAAAGAAGAAAATTATAGCCTGATCATTGTTGAGATATATGTAGATGTTATAATTTTTGGTAGTTGTTAGCACTCTGTAATTTACTCAAGGTTGTGGAGGCAATCACAGAGGCAACATCAAAACCACTTTGATTCAGGGATCTATCCCTCCGAGACTCAGAGAGGGATCTTTCTGTCAAATTTAGATTTGTTTGAAATAGGATATTAGGCTAGTTATGCAGAACAAGGTTTGCTTTTTATTTGAGGTGTTTGGACGAATGATTGCTTTAGAATCCCATTGGTCTATGGGGTCTGTGTCAAAACTTAAGGTCAGATAAACAAATTTTAAATGGCTTCTTCACAGGGCGAGATAGCCAAGATACTAGATCGGTTAATATAAAATGTGATGGAAAGATAGAACAAGTGAGAGGTTCATTTAAGTAAAGAAGTATTCAAGAATTTCTTTAACTCAAAATTAGAAGAATAACATGTAGACTGATAAAAGGCCAGATACAGAGTACTCGAGGTAAATTTTGTTCTTTAACTTCCTTTTAACAGTTGGAATTAGAAAACAAGGTGATAACAGAGTAAGAAAACATTAACATAGCAAGAAAAACATCACCAATGTCCAGATGCAAGAATCATGTGCATCAATTCCGTTGTATTACTAGAGGATCTAAAAAATTATAGAGAACAACCTTTATGGGTGCAATGATCAACCCCTTTTACATTAAAATTATCTGAATAAATAGAGGAGATCCCCCAACAAGTTGTGTAAGTCGGATTTAACTACCTCGGCCAAAAATAGCCACAAATCCGCAAAATCTGGAACTGTCCGCCATGAAAGACGGGTCAAATTTCTGCAAAAAAGAGGTCCACTCAGACATTTTTTTATCTTTAATTATGACACCTGGGAAAACACTGAATAAGGTTATTGTATATGGTCATATTCTGGACAAAAAACTCCTTCGGTTTCACCAAATTCACCTCCATATTGCTGTAACTGTTCCCGCAAAATCAGGATTGTAACAGAAAAATGAAAAACGGGAAAAAAGGGCCTTGAATATGGCTTCCATTCTCCCTGCTCGTGGCACCTGTAAAAAAAATGAGAGAGGTTTTTTTTCTTCATCCCGTTACGGAGAAAAAACTCTCTCGGTTCTTCAAAATGTGATTTATTATGCGCGGAATTCGTTTTGCAAGTTAACTGGTCAAAACACTGCGAAAGCAGTTTTTTTTCGGGGGAAGACTGGTATTCCGAAGCCCCCCTGAGGTGGTAAGCGATTCTTTTTTTGGGGGGGGGTTCTGCTAGCTTATGGAGCTGACACTTGTCCAGGGGTGGTTTTATAAACTACTTCATTCCAGACCCCCCCCCCCNGTTAAACTTTGGATGGTGAGGGGGGGTCCGGAATTTTTAACATCCATTGATTTTTTTATTTAGGGTGTGATGTGATGAAGATATGGGTGGGTAGACTTAGGGTATTGTTTTTATTTTTTTACTTTTTGTTTTTAATATTTTTTTTATTTAGTTTAAGTTTTTGTTTTATTGTTTTATGTTTATTATATGTTTTGTTTTGTTTTGTTTTATATTTTATATGTTTTATATTGTTTTTATTATTATGTGTGGTTTGTTTGTATTTTTTTTTTATATTGTTTATTAATTTGTTTTTTTTTAATTAATTTAAGTTTGGTTTATTTGAATGTTTATATTATCTTTTTTAATTATTTATTTAATCTTTAATTAATAAAAAACTAACCTAGTTACTAAACTAACTTAACTATTAATTAATTAATTGATTAATTAATTAATTATTAACTAGTTTAGCCTAGTTTAACTACACTAATTTTATTGCTAGCCTTATTAATCTATTATTCTTTTAGCCTAAGTTTGGTTTACACATGGATGGGTGGTCGAGCGGGATGTTGTCGATTGGACAAAAGGACAAGGGAGTGAGAGTGCAACATGGATGAAGGATGCAGCATGGAGTGGAGGAGGTCTGATACAATGGATGGATGACACATTGGGACAGCGCCCGCGGAAAAAAAAACCGCCTCATTCCAAACCCCCCCACCACCGTTAAAGGTAGAATGGTCGAGGGGGTCCGGAATCGCCTGTAGACCATCCATATGCGTGTTGTCATGATGACCGTATATCTGTGCGCACTTGTTAGTCACCATTCCGAACCCCCTCCCACCCCCCTCCGACTCTTAAAAGAAGAACAATCGAGGGGGTCCAGAATCCACTATCAGTCATTGATCTATGTGTCGCTAGATCGACTGTCGATCTAAGCGTGTTCTTTATTCTCCAGGTGTGAATGCATTATATGAGGCAAAACTTAGGCTTAATGACCTTTTTGAGGGTTTGGTGCACTACTTCCCTTTCTTTTGTCACCATGGGGTTAGGAAAAACCACTTAGCGTCAAAAATCATGAAATTTCCTTTTCCTTTCCTTTCCTTGAAACTAATTTGCAGAAATGAAATATTATTTGCAAGCCAAAATACACCCAGAGTGAAAAATTTCCAGTCACCAGATGATACTATGAGTTATAGGGTTATAATAGTGGCTCCACCTGGGGATGGCAGCTCTTTTGGGAGGTGTCAAGAACCATTGAACCTAAATATGTAGATCGTTGCTTAATTCAATGGGCCAATCCCAAAATCTTATTCTGCAACATGTACCTATTTTGATCTTTGCAATTGAAAACCAAATCAAAATGAACACTGTTGAAAAAGAGATGCTCAAAACATTGAGCTTATTCATGCTCTCCTACCTACCCTATACTGTTTAAAATCATGCTAAATCAAATAATACAAAAATGCCAATGAAGCCAATCAAGTAGCTGTTGAGACCAGTGGACTACTTGACTGCTTGTTAGCACAGTAAAAAAGGTAGCCTGACCTTTTTCCCATAGATTCAAAACTGTAAAGTGTAATGGCCGTTGCTGAAAACATGATTGATCTTTACAACAGAGACCTCGACAAGTCTGAAGGACCAAAGTAATGCCAGGGATAGATTGGGGCTCTCCAGTGAAAAATTTCTCCATATAGGTGGCTATAGGATCAAGGTAGAAATGACTTGTTCCTTGATATTCAAACTTAACCAACTCAACTTCATGATTTGATGCTATGGTTGTTCTATTTGCATCCTCTTGCACTTCCTGACATGGCTGCAACTTTTCTAATGGGTTCTGAAATGGTGCTTCTGTTGAACACACCCCTATAGCTGACTATCTGATCATATCCATATCATAACAATTTTTGAAAACATTGGGGATAAATGAAAACTGACTTTGAAAACACACCTTATCCAGAATATCAACTATAGGATCATAAAATGCTTTAGATAATGGTGCCATTGGCTCTACTGGTACTTCATGGATTACACTGTGACTTTCAAATAGAATCTAACCAAAATTCCCCCTCAAAATTTGAAATGAATTAAAGCACAGGGGCAATGAATCAAGATGGGTCAGCTCATCACTTGTTTCGGGCTTCATGATTTCATCTGAGGTTTGACCTTCAAAAAGGCTCAAGGGTTGCACTTCTAGATCAACTTCCATATCAACAATGGCATCTTCAACTGATTGATCAAAGAATTTTCTGTCTTCACTATTTACAACTAGCCTAGATTTTCTTTTCAGAAATTGAAAAGATGAGAAACATAAGGGCAAAGTGTTTCCACCTACTCTGAGATTTTCTGCACTTTGATCATTGCTGTCATAATTTCTATGTATAGAATGATTTTCCTGCTGTGATTCCAAATGATCTTCTTCCTCCCAATCATATCTGGTTGATTTCTTTGAACAATCCACCTCTATTTCAGCCTCATGATCATCATCATATTGATCACACTTGGGTAGATTATCCAAGTAGGGAATGCCATCAAACATGCACATCATATCAGCTGATGGCTCTTCAACAAGCTGAGTTGGAACTTTATCTTTGACTATGTTATGAATTAAATACATGAAAGAATCATTATCTAAACCATGGTACCAAGGGTGAGCTACAAAATGTTTGGGAACTATGACCTTTTCTTTCTCTGAAATTAATGGAACATGATGTCTTTGAACATCGAGTTTTTCTCTTATGCTAATCCTGTGCAACATTTCTTCCATGGTGCTAGACAAAATGTCCAGTTTAGCTTCTGGAGATTTCAGCTTCTCCTTTTCTTTGTTCTTTACCTTTAACCTTTTGATCAACAAGTTGGCCTCCACATCAACTGCAATGTTCTGCATTTCTTTGAGAGTTTCAGTGTTCCTTTCTCTTAATTGGAATGCCATCTCAGGATTGAAGGCATCTGGGAAATGCAAGTGAGATGATCTTGGGGGTGGACTTATATCAACAGGAATTACATGATATACCTTATTGAACCTTGTTGAAAACTGTTGTACTGTTTCTCCTGGATGTCTTTTCAAATGGTCATACTCTTCCAGGATGAGAAAGACATTTCTCATGATCACCCATCGATCTAGGAAAACTTGCACAAACTGATGGAAATTGTTAATGCTTACAGCTGGAAGATTTTAAAACTAGTTCTTGACTTTACCTCCCAATGATAGGGAAAACATTATGATGCAGACATCATCATATTCTACCTCAAAGAAGTCAAGAAAATCCTCAAGACTTTGGATATGCTTTTCAGTGGTAATATTGGCATTCTGTCCATCAAACCTGGGAAAATTATTGGTGTAATTTACAGGGAATTCATGGAGGATAGGAGGAAAATATAGGGTCTTGTATCTGTCTGAGATTTTGGTAGGTATAGGAGGTGAAGCAAGAGGCTTACAACCATCTGGAGCTTTAGCAAGAGTAGAAGATAAAGAAGGAGGCTTATGTCTCACTAGGACTTCTACAGGTGCATCTGGGATGTGCACATGTGTATGAGTATGTACATAATCTACAATTGGGGATCTGATCTCCTGAGGCTCAAAAATTTGTAGATGATCAATATAAAATTCAGTAATATACTTTTGATCATGCTTATAATAAGATAAAACATAATTACATATAAAACCAAAGATGTCTTGAATGCAATTTGAGCTTGAGTACCTAGTTTTTATAGGCTGCTTGGCCATGCTTTAGGTTCTTTCTCCAGTGGAGTCTTTGAGTTGGCACTGTCTGGAGCTAATTTGGAGTCTCCAGGTGAATGATCTCAGCCTTCTTGTGTCTGGTCACTGTCCACCATCAGTGATCAGATATGGAACTTTGAAGTGTACTACTGGAGAAAGTTCCCCAGTATGGTCGCCACTCTATTAGCACTCTGTAATTTTCCCAAGGCTGAGGAGGAAATCACAGAGGCAACATCAAAACCGCTTCGAGTCAGGAATATAGCCCTCCAAGACTCAGAGAGGGATCTCTCTGTCAAATTTAGATTTGTTTGAAATAGGATATTAGTTTAGTTATGCAGAACAGGGTTTGTTTTTTATTTGAGGTGTTTGGTTGAATGATTTCTTTAGAATCCCATTGGACTATGGGGTCTTTGTCAAAACATAAGGTTAGATAAATAGCTTTTAAAGGTCTTCTTCACAGGGCGAGATAGCCAATATACTGGATCGATTAAGATAAAATGTGATGGAAAGATAGAACAGGTGAGAGGTTCATTTAAGTAAAGAAGCATTCAAGAATTTCTTTAACTCAAAATCAAAAGAATAACATGCAGACTGATAAAAGGCCAGATATAGAGTACCCGAGGTAAATTCTGTTCTTTAACTTCCTTTTAACAGTTGTAATTACAAAACAAGGTGATAATAGAGTAAGAAAACATTAACATAGAAAGAAAAACATCACCAATGTCTAGACACAAGAATCCTGTGCACCAATTCCTTTGTATTACTGGTGGATCTAAAAAATTACAGAGAAAAACCTTTTTGGGTGCAATGATCAACCCATTTTACATTAAAATCATATGAATAAATAAGGGATATCCCCCAACAAGTTTTTTAAGTCGGATTTAATCGCCTCGGCCAAAAATAACCACAAATCCCCAAAAATCTGGAACTGTCCGCCATGAAAGATGGGCCGAATTTATGCGAAAAAGAGGTCCACTTAGACATATGTTTCTCTTTAATTATGAAACCTGGGAAAAAACTGAAGGATTTTATTGTATATGGGCATGTGTGGGACAAAAACCTCCTTCGGTTTCACCAAATTTGCCTCCATCGCGTCATAACATCTCCCACAAAATCAGGACTATAACAGAAAAATGAAAAACTGTAAAAACGAGCCCTGAAGATGGCTTCAATTATCCCTTCTTGTGGAACCTGTGAAAACACTAAGAGAGGTTTTTTTTCTTCATCCCGTTGTCGAGAAAAACCTCTCTCGGTTTTTAGAAATTCGATTTATTCTTCCCGGAATTCATTTTGAAAGTTAACTGGTCAAAATGCTACGAAAGTGGTTTTTTTTCGGGGGAAGAGTGGTATTTTCGACCCCCCCTGAGGTGGTAAGCGGTTTTAGGGTGCGAGGGTCCTCTGGCTTGTGGAGCTGACACCTATCCAGAGGTGGTTTTATAAACTACTTCATTCCGGACCCCCCCCCTCTCGTTAAACTTAGGATGGTGAGGGGGGGTCCGGAATTTTTAACATTCGTTGATTTTTTTATTTGGGGTGTGATGTGATGAAGTTACGGGTGGGTAGAATTAGGGTATTGTTTTTATTTTTTTACTTTTTGTTTTCAATATTTTTTTTATTTAGTTTAAGTTTTTGTTTTATTGTTTTATGTTTATTATATGTTTTGTTTTGTTTTATATTTTATATGTTTTATATTGTTTTTATTATTATGTGTGGTTTGTTTGTATTTTTTTTTATATTGTTTATTAATTTGTTTTTTTTTTTTAATTAATTTAAGTTTGGTTTATTTGAATGTTTATATTATTTTTTTTAATTATTTATTTAATCTTTAATTAATAAAAAACTAACCTAGTTACTAAACTAACTTAACTATTAATTAATTAATTGATTAATTAATTAATTATTAACTAGTTTAGCCTAGTTTAAATACACTAATTTTATTGCTAGCCTTATTAATCTATTATTATTTTAGCCTAAGTTTGGTTTACACATGGATGGGTGGTCAAGCGGGATGTAGTCGACTAGACAAAAGGACAAGGGAGTGAGGGCGTAGCATGGATGAAGGATGTAGTGGAGGAGGTGTGATGCAATGGATGGATGACTTGTTGGGATAGGGCCTGCCGAAAAAAATCGCCTCATTCCGGACCCCCCCCCCCCACCGTTAAAAGAAGAACAATCGAGGGGGTCCAGAATCCACTGTCAGTCGTTGATCTACACGCCGCTAGATTGACCGTCGATCTAAACATGTTCTTTATTCTCCAGGCACGAATGCGGTATATGAGGAAAAACTTAGACTTAATGGCCTTTTTGAGGGTTTGGTGCACTATTTCCCTTTCTTTTGTCACCATGGGGTCTATAATGCCAAAAAGTGAAAAAACATCATAGACATCCAGTGGGGCTGCTACAACCATTGCCCATTCCTTAGTGGAAATGGGAAGTGGTTAAAATTGATTTTATTACAAACTCGCCCAAAAAAATGAAGCAACATGATTCCATCATGGTGGTGGTAGATAAATTAACCAAGGAAACACATTTTATTTCTGTGAAGACAACACAAAAGGAAATAAACATTGCATAGATTTACATGAAAGAGGTTTCCATGCTACATGCGGTGCCCAAAGAATTGTTTCAGATAGAGATTCAAAATTCACATCTAATTTTTGGAAAGGTTTTTTCAAAGGCTTCCATACAAACTTAAATCTAAGTACATCATATCACCAAATTCAGATGGGAAAATAGAGAGGACTAGAACAATCATTGAAGACATGCTCAAAATGTATGTGATGTACCAACAATCAAAGTGGGAATACTACATCCTCTTAGTAGAGTTTTCTTACAATAATGGGTATCAAGCCTCATTAAAAATGAGCCAATTTCAAGCATTGTATGGAAGTGTAATACACTAGTGAGTTGGGATAACCCAACAAACAGAGTTATCATTGGGCCAGATTTGTTGAGGGAAATGGAAGAGAAGATGACAAAGATTAGGCATAATTTAAAGGATTCCCATGATAGAAAAAAACTTTATGCATGAAATAATGAATATTTTAGAGATCTCAAAGTGGGTGAACATTTTTTTCTAAAAGTGAAAGTGAAAAGAAGTTCGCTAACATTGGGTTGTTTCCCAAAGTTGGCAGCAAGATATTGTGTACCTTTTTAAATATTAGAGAAGATAGGGCCAATTGCATATATGATGTCATTGCTTGCATCCGTAAGAGTGCATAATCTATTTCATGTGACATTATTAAAGAAATATGTTCCTGATTCTAACCACATAATTGATTGAACTGTGATCCAGGTGGAAAATGAAGGTCATTTCTAGGAGGAATGAGTACACATCCTAGACTTGAAGGTTAAAGTGCTCAGGAACAAATCCATAAGGATGATAAAGGTTCAATGGACATATTAGGGTCATGAATATGCAACATGGGAAAATGAAGAAACTGTGCAAGAGGAATACTCACAATTTGTTTTCAATTTTGAATAAAACATAAATTGAAAATGCAAAACCCCATTTTTGGGTAGCTAGAGTTCCAAAAAACACATCATAGAATTTTGGTCACCTATGCTAACAACCTTGATAAAACAATGGCGCAACTTGATGGACTAGGAGAAGTTAAGGGGGCACGTTTCTTTGGTCAGTAGGTTGAGAGAAATATGATATTTGTGTTGGGATTGTTATTGGAGGGTAAAAATTGTAGAATTTTTCTTTCTTTTCTAAATATCGTATTGTAATGTAAATTTGTATATGTATTTGGCATTGTGTTGTGCACAAAATATGGTGAAAAACAATAAGGGAGGGGAAATGTAACATCCCCATTATAATCCCTAGTTTAATTTATGCATAATGTAGATATGAATGTAGTTATGGCCAAGCAATGTAATATGCGAATGTATTTTTATTTTTTTAAATAGATAAAACATGATACAATTGTTGGGAATATGGAAAGAGATGAGAGATGATTTTTCCACAAGAGAATAGAGTGTTTAATAGGGTTCCAAGGGGGAAATTAATTACGGGTATTAATTCAACCCATTTTTCTGAATTTTATTACCATTGGGGATAAATTCTAATTTGTGTTTGAGATCTCAATCATTAAAATCATGTAACAGGGTGGGTGTGAGAGTCACATCCCATAGTTATAGGAGAGAATGAAGTTGAGTACAATTAGTTTGGGAAAGAGTGCAAGTCAAGAATGTAAGCCAAAATAGAGGAAACTTTGTATGGGTAACTATAGACAATTTTTACACATTGAGTTTTACATGAGTAGAAATTAGAGAGTAGAGGAAGAGATAACAAGAGGTAGAGAAAGAAGGATGGGAAAATTTTGGAGCATCCTGGAGCGTATTGGAGCACTTTCGAGATGTACATTGGAGAGAAAAGTTTTCAGGTCTGAAGAGTGAACTCTTGTGTGAGTTTCAATGTAACAACAAATGGTTATTGTTGTTGTTGGTAGTTTTCTTGGAAGTGAGTTCCCTTGAGTTCCCAGTAGAGATATTCCTAGTTACATATGCCAGAGAGACTATGATAAATGAATGGTACACATGATGTATTGAGAGAAATGAAGGAGTACATTCCTTGGGTTGGGAAGGTCAAGAGGAAGAGTTCTAGAGGAAACTCGGGATAGTTGTAGGATAATACCAATGGGTTGTTGGATATTGAGCTATGAGTGTAATGTGAGAGACACCCTTTTCTTGTTGATTCCTAGACCCATATCAAGGGTGAATTGATGTTGAGATTTGGAACAACAAGTCTAGGGTTGGGTGGAACTTCCTTCCCATGAATTTGTTTGTAAAACCATTTTGAAAGGATAAGTGTTTATCTATTTTCCTATATTAATTTTTAAGTTTAGTTGTTGTGCATTTCAGTCTGTGCATGAGAATAAATTTTGTGTTGTTGTGGTGAAATTTTCTAGTTCCATTTACCTATTTGACAAGCATGCACAATTGCATGAGCTTGAATGTCATGTTGTTCATAAATTTTCACTTAATTGCATCTATAATTCTAATTTAGTAGTAACGACAACGTGGTTTTGGCATTTTGCTCGAATCATCTCGTGTGCTAGGAATAGTTTTCGCGTGTAGTAATAACCTTGTTGTGTGCGCACTATGAATAGTTTTTGTGTGCAGTACAAAGGTTATTGTGTTCATGGTTTGTCTCATTGAGGGAAAAACATTCATGTTGGTCAACATGGCGTAGATGCATTTAAATAAATTTATCTAGATTGGTTAAATCTATGTATAATCTATAGTTGATAAGATACAAAAAGTTAATTAGAAGATAAATTTTGAATTTATGTGTATTTTCTTCCAGTAATGCTCCCCGGTTATGCTGGGGAACATTACACACAACATGATACAACATATGTACTTCTGTCAAACATGTTTTCCAAATATGGTAGATGTGATTATAAATTCAAGATTAGAAATAGGATGAAAGGAAAAGGGATGAAGAAGGAAATAGAGCACAAATGGATCAAGATTAAGAATGAGGTGCATACGTTCAACACATAAGATAGATCACATTAGTAAACAAAGAAAATATATATAAAAAAATGGTGGAACTAATTCATCAAATGAAGGAAGTAGGGTATGCTCTTGATACAAAATTTGTTCTACATTACACCTAGCAATAAATAGAAAAAAAATAAAATTCTATGCAATCTAATGGATGGTTAGCCATTTCCTTCAAGGATTATTAATGAAATATTAGGAGCAATTTTCACAAGCGCTGTGAATTTTTATTGTGAATAATATAGCTCCATTAATTTTATCTTCAATATTGATGAATATGAAGTTATTGTGAGTGATTCTCACTACTTCCATTATCTAGTGGAATGGTTGTGACTTTTAGTGATTTTGAATGATGCTATGACAAGAAGGGAAACAATCCAATTTTTTATTACTATCGTTTCTAGAAAGGTGCCAACTATTGGATTTTATTTTGTTGACTTCAATATCATGATAAAGAAATAGTTGTAATAAAGAGGTGTAGGTTCCATGGTCTAATATTAAGACAAATAGATAGATTCACAAGCTAGGGAACCATGCAATGATTCTTTGGTGGAAGGTCCTCTTGATAGTGAGGAAAATTGATTATTTTCCACTTGTCAACATATACAAAAATTTCCTAGTGAATATGGGACCGAGGATTGCAAAATATTATCAGTGGGTCATATTGATATTCAATATATCCTTACATATCTAATTTGTCCAAATCTTGTGAGTTTTTATTAGACAACAACGTAAAATTACAGAGTTTCTAGAATTATTCCTCTCGAGTACCATGTTTCTCAAGGTTCTTGATCTCTACGGAATATTAATAAAATAGTTTCAAATATCATTGGGGAAACTTAGAAAACTTACATATATGGAATTTGAGTGGGTTCTAGCTTTTGAATAATTTTCCAGAAATCATAGACAATCTTTCTTGTTTGATATTTTTTAATCTTGAATATTGTGAACTAGTAAATTCATTGATGAAAAACATTTAATCTCTTAGAAATATACACCATATCAAATGAGGAGTGTTTATTCCATCATGGAACTTCAAATGAATAGTACAAAAAATATAAATATGACCTTGGTATCTGATCAATTTACATTTTTATGTTGTCAATTTCTTCTAGGAAATGGTTGTACAATTAGCATTGTTGCTAGTTTATTTTTTATGATTGGCATAAGGGAAAAATGATCCACCTTTGTGAGACTTCATAGTGCATGCTCCAGTATTTCTACTCTGGAGCATTAAACGAAAATACATAACTACATTGTCAATATAGAGTATAGTTTTGATGTCTATGAGAAGATTACTATTGGTTCTATGTTATCTTCCATCTTCAGGAACATGCATGGTAAATATATTTTTTCCTTCAAGGGTGGGGATTCACATGGGGATTTCTCTTCATATTTATTTCCTGAAATTCAAATTATTTGTTTTTGTTACACATACTAGTGAGTTTGATGCAAGGTACTATGTATCCTATATAAGGCTTACCAATCAGTGGTATGAATGTGGGGATTCTTGAGTCTCTCAAGTTATTGAGAGAGGTCAGAAAATTATACTTCAACGTTGAACCTAACATAAGAGAGAAAGAAATATTTATGCTATAAATAAATGACAAAGGAAACACATAGTACATAGATATTTTACCCTGGAAACCTATTAACGGGCGAAATTGACCATCCGTCAACTGGAAGAGTGGATCCGATCCGGGGTTGTCTAAATAACCCAAGCCATTTGGGATAACCCACCCTGACGCGTTTAGCAGCTCCGTTAGCCGATCTAAGTCCTAAGAAAACAAAAAATAAAACTACTCTAAATTAACTAATCTAAATGAAAAATAACAATTAAAACAAACTAATAAACAAATCTAAACTATTATATATATACAATCTACTATCTAATACTATAATAACTCTATGAATTAAATATCTAACTACTAACAGAATTAAATCTTAATCACAAATGTACAATATTTACAATTTACAGATTTGAATGAAAACCTACAAAACTCATTTGTATTCTGTCCTAAGACAGCAAGAGCTATTGTTTTTTTATTTTTATGATTTTATGAAAAAGAAATAAACTAAAAAAAAAACTATCTAAGCTAGGAAACTAAAATAATAACTCTAACTACAAATCTAAACTAATATATTTATCTAAGCTACTTATATTATACTAACTAATTAACTATTAAATACTAAATAACAAACTGACCTGAAGTAACGCTTCATGTTTGTCCTGTGTAAGATGGTCGATTCAGCTGTTTGGTGGGAGGAAACCCGCACCAGATTCTCCACGATATTCTTGTAAATGGGAAGATGATGTGCTCTTCAGATGTAGTTACAGGACAAACAAGACATAAAAATTACAACAATCTTATGATTTACAAATCTTCACAGTTAGATAAATCTGCATGCAAAGATCTATACAAAATGATTCAATTAACAAAGAAGATAAATATGTCATTCATTAACTGAAACAAAGTAATTGTTGTACTTTAAAAATAGGAGAGATCAGATACAGACAACATATAAATCAAATCACATCAGCATACAAAGAATTATGATAGCTAAAGTAGTCAATACTTAATTGCCAACTGATATGGAAAAACTTGAAACAAAAGTTTGATATATTGAAAGCGAAAGTTGTTACAAGACATCAACTTTCGTCTCAGTCTGAATCATAAATCCATAGTCTGGTTCTCTCACAATGAGGATGATGATGCTTGTTACAAAAAATAACAAGTATTTAAAGACCTCCCACAGGGTAAAACATCCCTGTGGGAATCATCAAAACAGTTTACAAAAAATCTGGGATGATATCCCAAGTCTGACTAAACTAACCACCTAAAATAAAAACATATCCAAAGTATCCCCCAAACTGCTTAGAACATGCCCAATTGATCATGGTAATTCGTATGTACCTGAACAAGGACAATAATAGACAATATTAGAGGATATTTTATTGATAATATTGACAAAAATCTAATTTCTAAGACTAGCTACAGAATCTTGCGATTTTGTAGCTGGTCTAAATTGAACACAGAATCGTATTAAAAATCAATTCGAATCTTAAAAAACATATTCAAACTATTTAAAAATATTTTATTGCTAAAAGCATCATTCAAATTGACACTTGTATGCAAATTGAACAAACTAAATCGTATTCAACCAAAAGATAACAGAGATGGATACGCTCTGTTTAATTCGTTATCACCAATTCGGGTCAACAGAATCGTATTGGTTAACTAGACAACAATGAAATCATTTTCATAACCAATTGAAATCAACACAAATAATTGCTTCAGCCATCAACAAGATCACTATCGTATCCAAACGAAATCAACAGGATCGTTTTTCAAATTGTTAGAACTATATTAAACATATACAAATGACCCAGGCTATTAGCAAATCAAATCAAAACTAGTATGTAAATTGTCACAAACGAAATCATAATAGGATATGTGGGATTTTTCAAACGTTCGTTATTGTCAATTGGGGGCAGACAAAATCGATTGACATTCAACAAAATCATCACTTGAATCAATTTCAAAGCGAACTATTAGCCGAGTTTTTTCATATGAATTCAACAGAGATAAAATATGTCGATGTGAACTTAACAAAAAAAAATTTGAAAATCAAAACCAACAGAGCAGCATCAAATCAATTTTTCGATACCAATCCAACTCATACAAACAATCGTGTTAACTCAAAACATGCATCAATCAAAACAAAACGAATCGAAACAGTTTGGGTCAGATACTATCGTTACAAATCCACGATTATAGTAAGTAGATCTTTTGCATAGGTTAAAGATAATCAAAATCCAAACGAGAATAATGATTCGATGCAGAATAGATTCATTTTGATAAATCACAATAAACAGAGTCGTTTTGAGTTTATCAGGAGCAAGCGAAACTAATTAAAATCAAACCAAATCGACTATCAAACATAATTGATTCATAAAAAAACCAAACCGAATCAAAACCAATGAATTGCTTATACTAAACTGGGAACAACAAAATCGCATAACCAAATCATATGTACATTTAATTTTAGCAAAATAAATGTACTGTACAGGATTCATAGCATAACTGTTTTTTATAATCAAACTACAAAAGAATCATTTCAAATAATGAACAGAACTAATCGAAACCCAAAAATCAATTCATTATATTAATTCAAGCCACTCCTGAAACGAAATTACAATTGAAAATCATACCTGGACAATATGAAACGGCTTTGATTATGATAGTTTGGAATTGACGAAGGTTGTAGCCCATTCAACATTCCTAAATACGATCGAACCAGTGGTTTTCTGCTTCTTGTCATTAGCTTGAAGCTTGTCCCTTTCTCTTGACAGTGTTGTAACTTGGTTTTCCTATGATTTGATCTTCGACTATAATAAGGGAACATCAGTGTAGTAGCACTCCAGACACACATTTCATTGGATGCATGATGTTTTCTCGAGCTTTGAAATTGCAGGCGAGGGTTTGTTTAAATCACCGAGGATTTCATTATGTAGCTTGATTCCTAGGTAGCTAGGATTATTTTTTAGGCACAGGGGCAAATTAGAAACAAAGTCATAGGGTGGCTCGGAGCACAAACCATGTGAATAAGGGTACTCACTAGCTAGGAAGCGCTCGATATCAGAGTCCGAGTCTTCGCTGAGAACTATGGGCTTTTGGTCAAGGCTAGGCTTAGGTTTATTTTGGTCAAGTCTCGATATCAATCGAGCATTCTTTTTACCTTTGTCGTCGACAGTAGGGTTACCCTTGACTTTCTTGCTCACAGGCTTCTTTACATCCTCAACCTTATCTTTTATAATTTCGGGTAGGTCGATATCAAGGTAGAGAGAGGGTTTGGGAGAGGGTAGAAGGGCATGAAAAGGCACGGGTGGCCCGACCTTAGTCTCACTGACCACAGACTTGTCAATTTGGATAGACTCTGAATCTGCAAAGCCATTTCGAGAGAGAAAAGCTTGCCAATTATTGTCGTGAAGGTTTAAATGATGAATGGTGATGAGTCTAAGCAAGCCATGGTGAAACAAGTTGCTGTCAGCCTTCTCGCGTTTGAACCTCTTATCCATTTTGTAAAGACTACGCTGGAAGTAAAATGACATGTTCAATGGATAGCCCATGAAATTCATTAACAGTCGAATGTGATAAAGAAAAACCAATCCATACCGACCCTCACAGGTCACAAATTGTTTAACCATTATCAAAAGATCATGCCACTTGGGTTTAAGTGTGTAAATAGACATACCTTTGTCACAGGATGTAACCTTTCGTGATACGAATAGCAAATTCCATGGCACCTCGTCAACTTTAGAGTTTTTAAACCATCGCTGGCCCGTGGCTGTTAATCCTGTGGTAGAGCTTATGAATTCTTCATTCAGCTCAAGCTGAATGTCACCTACTTTATCCCTACACCCATCAAAGGTAAGGGAGAATTGTTGTGCAACAAACAAATTGAAACCCTCAAACCTCTGTACAAATGCGAGCCAACCACTATCCTCTAAATCCTTACGGGCATTATCGAGCAGTAATAGAGCTTGGATACCATTCGGCTCTATTCGCACCACCGGTGCCATAGACAGGAGCACACGGTGAGCGATGTGAACAAGACAGGGTTTGAATCACAACATACGCAGGGGCAGAACGCTCAGATGCTTACCCGAAACTAGCAAAGGCGAAACAGAGATAAGGGAAGACATTAATGACATATCGTGCAAAGGTGGTGGAGCTATTTTGGCCCATGCACAACAGTCATATCCACAGTACAACCGCCGACGCTTATAACTATTCAAATGACTATGCATATGTGTTAAAAACTCTGTCATTTAATCAACCAATGGAATCAAAGGTAAGTGGATTAAACATTCGTGTGAGCAATAGTTATACCATAGTTTTAAAACCAAACAAATGAATCGAAACCAATACCAAGTGTTGTATGAAATGATTTATACCAAGGGTTTAACCATAACACCAATGTGTTTTTATGTAACTAATGTGCCAAGTGAATCAATGAAAGAACATGTAAATCCAATCACCAATGCATCACAAACTCAATCACTCATGAAACGAAATTACAAAGTCAATGAAAGAATGTCAAATGAGTACAGATCGATAAATCTTGCCAACTGTATAACGATGAGTAAATTGGAAACACAATGGGCATATCAACAAGAATGATAATGACAATCCAGTAATGATTTTAATGTAACTTTGAAAACCAATTTTTCACACTTGCAGTCGTGAAAACAAGAACAAAGGTAAGTGTGCAAATAACGCAAAAATAATAGTGTCGTTTTATTCAAGGATTGCGACAAAAATTAAGGTTTGCAAAACACTGGTGTAGGCAGCTTATAAGGATAGTATAAAAAAATGTGAATTGGCTTCCAACAATGGTGACACACCGGTAGAAGCATTTATCTCTGCCAAAAGAACAAATTCAGATTAGGATAATGAGAAAAATTCTAACTCAAAAATAAAAACCAGAAAATCGCGTAAACATCATCATTAACCAAATATTCCAGCATTGTTTAAAGGATGAAAACTGATAGCAGTGTTAAGACAAGTGAGTCACGATATTAAAGATAAAATCCCCAATACTGTTGACAGAGCCACTGCTGCCAGTGGGCATCCATAGCCTCGACAAGGTTTCCATTTAACCCACTCTGACATCTGTATCCTGCCAAGAAGTTCCGGATCAGAATAAAGGACATTTTAAGGTTAAGAGGTTTCTTATTTTTGCCAATTTTCATATACCCGACATTGCTTCGCTGTCAGCGGGCCTGTTCAGTACCCCGACGAAGTTGTCTTGGTGTCATGCATGCATTTACCCACTTCCAGCAGACCTGTTCAGCATCCCGACGGGTTTACAAGCACTTCCCACAGCTCTATTAATGATTTATTTTGTTTTTCAAAGATATAGTTGAGCGGGGTGACGCTGAAAATTATGATATCTTCGCATATTTTTTAAAGACCTCATCAGAATTTTTTAGAATTGTTCTTTATTAAGATCCAAAGATGTTTCATTTACAGAACCAACTTTCTAAGGCAGGGAGACATCTTCTGAGTCATTCCCTTAAGGAATAGGGACAACGTAAAAAGATAATGGATGATTGCAACAAGATTATGTCAGAGATTGTAATCAGTTAACTTCTTTAAAACAACAAACTTTTGCCAATCACAGATGTAAATTTCATAAGTATACAATTGATGTTTATACAATTTCCTTAGTGATTATTTTAGTGAAGGAATTTTCTGTTTTCTTCGTCTGAATAGTTAAGTACGTAGGTATGTGTATTTCCAAAAACACAAACTAATAAACTCAAAGGAGAAATCAAAAAACAAAAAAAACAAAAGAAAAATATGTACATAATATACAAGGGTTGTTATCAAGCAAAGTATCTTTTCAGGGCTTGGCCATTCACCGAATAAGTGTCAGGCTGCCCTTCAATATTCTGCAATCGGAAAGAACTAGGACCCAACTTCTTAGCAATTAAAAATGGTCCAAGCCATAAGTTTTGAAATTTCATGTGCTCTCCTTTTCCCTCATGCGATTTGTCCCATTTCAAGATGAGGTCACCTACTTCGAAATTCCTATCAGAGGCAGAGTTAGAATCGAACCAGCTTTTAACTACTAGTTGATGCTGATCTAACTTATGTTTAGCTTGGTCTCTTACCTCTTCTATCTTCATCAAAGTGTTAATTTGGTTTTCTAAAGGGGGACAATCTTCTTCTCGAATTTTGTGTGATAACTATAGTGAAGGAAGAAGAATGTGTGGTGGAAGAATTGCTTCTCTGCCATAAACGAGAAAAAAGGGGGAGTTACCTACAGTATCTTTTGGCGTCACCCTATCATCCCACAACGCGTTTAACAGTGCATTGTGCCAATTTTTGTGATTTTCAACCACCGTTCTCTTGATGATTTTAATCAAGTTCTTATTTGTTGATTATGCTAATCCGTTGCCCTGAGGGTAATACCTAGCAGAATAATTCAATTTAATTCCTTTTTCTAAAGTGAACTCACTCATCTTAAGAGACGAAAAATAAGAAGCGTTATCGAATAATAAACAGTCGGGAATACCAAAACGAGTGATAATATTCAAATTTAGAAAGGAAATTACCTGACTGGTGTTGACAGTTCTTAACGCGGCAGCTTCAGACCACCGGGTAAAGTAATCTGTGGTTGTTATGATGAACTTATGACGTTGTGAGGATGGGGGGTTTATCAGACCTATGATGTCAAGGCCCCACTATTGAAAAGGAGAGTCTACTGAAAGGGGCTGCAAAGGAAAGGTTGTTTTTTGTAACCGCCCTGATGCTTTTTGACAAATGATACACTTACGACACAAGGCATGGGCATCTCTAAAAAGTGTGGGCCAGTAATAACCGGCTCTTAAAACCTTATGGGCAGTGGTGTCACCACCAAAATGACCACCAACTTCTCTTGCATGCAAATCTAGCAAGACTTTTTTTGTTTTGTCTTTCTCAAGACAAGGCATCAGTACCCCGTCAAAAATTTGACGAAACAGGATACCATTAACCAAATGAAAGGAGGAAGACTTTAATCTCAATGCTCTTCTTTTAGTGGGATATAGGTTATGGGGTGTTGACCCATGTTCAAGACAGAATCTTATATCATCATACCAAGGACTGACAGAGTTTTGTGCGCAATAGATTGCATTTTGATCGTGTTGTCCTAGGTTTGACGTATCACTTTCTTCTTGCTGTCCTACTGCTGAATCAGCGACTAACTTGCATAACCCTTGGCCTCTCACTACCTGAGCTGGGGTGATTTATAATTCATACTCCTACAAGGAGGTGACCCAGTTAGCCCTCTTTTCTCCTAGTTCCTTCTGCACTAACAGGTTCCTGATGGCTGGGTAAGGGACAATGACTTTCGTCCTTAACTTCAAAAGATAGGACCGAAAGTGATTGATTGCTTTGAAAACAGCATAGGCTTGCCGATCTACTACTGGGTAATTAAGTTCAGCGCATTTGAAAGAAGAGCTCATAAAGGCAATGGGTACTTCGTTGTTTTCGGCATTCTTTTGAGTTAGGACGGTGGCATAGGAACGATCAGAGGAAAAAGTATAGAGTGTGAAGTCTTGAGAAAAGTCAGGGCTCATGAGAGACGAAGCGTCTATTATGGCCTTCTTTATTGCATTAAAAGCTTTATTCTCTAGGGGTCCCCAGTGATATTGGGTGTCTTTCTTAATCAAATTCTGTAAAGGCCTGAGCATTTCAGAGAAACTGGGGACGAATCTCCTCACGAAGTTAATATGGCCTAAGAAAGACTGCATAGACTTTTTGGATGTAGGCGGGGGAAGTTTCCCAATGAATTGAGTCCTTTCGAGGTCGATAATCATCCCTTCGCTTGACACAATAAGTCCCAAGAGTTTACCCTATTCTACTGCAAAAATGGATTTTTTAGGATTTAAGGAGATGTCGTATTTACGACATCGTTGTAGAACAGCTCGTAAGTGAGCTAGATGATCAGTTTTGTTTTTAGAGAATACAGTAACATCATCTAAGTAAACTATGATGGACTGATTGATTAAGCCTCGGAAAACGATGTCCATCGCTCTCTGGAAAGTGGCACCAGCATTAATCAATCCAAAGGGAATTTTTCGATAAGCGTAGGTGCCCCACGGGGTGTGGAAGGTAGTTTTAAGTTGGTCTGGAGGAGACATTAGGACTTGGTTGTACCCCGAGAAACCATCCAGTAAGGATAGCCTCTCAGAACTAGATACCTATTGAAGGATCTGTTCCATGGGTGGGACAAGATAGTTGTCTTTATCAGACACTCTATTAAGGTTTCGGAAATCGACGCACAGTCAGATTTCCCCACTTTTCTTCCAGACAGGGACAAGGTTAGAAACCCATTGAATGTGCCTAAACGGAAAAATTATCTTAGCATTTAGGAGCTTATTCAATTTTTTTTTAACGGTCGGTTCAAGCTTAGGGTGCATTTTTCTCAATTTTTGTTGAAAGGGTAAGGTTTGGGGTTTCATAGGAATGACATGTTGTATGATGTTAGGGTCGAAAGTTTTAAGGTCATCATACATCCATGCAAAGACATCTTTAAATTGTTTGAACAATTTAATAAATGCATCTTTTTCTTGTTCAGAACATCCTACCCCTAGATTAATGCACTGCGGATCGTCCTTAGTTCCTAAGTTTACTTTTTCATATGATAATGAGGAACTATTGGTTTTACAGTTGACCAAATTTTTAAATTTATCTTGAAGATCGTAAAATTTCTCTAATCTAACTACAGATTTAGGGATCGAATTTACCATGTCCGATGAAGATTCGAGAGTTCTCGGATCTGGTATTATCGTGAAATTGCGCAAATTTTCGTCATGTGTGCGTTCGTCTATCACCACGCCTTGAAAAGTTTCTTCCATATGAAAAAAGTTAATGATCTGTTGATCGTCGTCAAAGACTCTCCAGTTCGTGATGTTGTCGGGAACAGATGGTCAGAACAACAGTTCGACGGAGAATGCATCCGGGGACAAGCCTTCTGCAGGAAAGAGTTTAGAAGCTACGTTAGCTAATAGATCTGCTTCAGAGTTATTCAATCTAGGAATGGAATTTATATTGAAAGCAACAAATTTACTCATTAAATTACATACCTAAGATTGGTAGCTTTTAAGATGTGGAGATATACAGTGGATAGAGTCTCTTACCTGTCTAACCACTATTTCAGAATCGCCAAAGACTGCCAAGTTTTGAATGTTCATATCTAAAGCTTTCTTGAGACCTTGCAGTAAAGCCTCATATTCTGCAGTGTTATTAGTACATTCAAATTATAGCCTACATGAGATCAATTTTTTGTTACTTTCCGGATCGATAATATCGCAGCCTGCTCCAGCTCCTTCTTTGGACTTTGACCCGTCAAAATAAAGAGACCAAATTTGATTTCCATCAGGTGCATGAGATCGTTGCGTAGAAGCTGTTGGCTGCACATATGCTACAATCTTAGACTATTGTTCTGGATTGGCGATAGATGAAACCTCGGCCATGAAATTTCCAAAAAAGGTGTCCATCCCTTGTATTTCGGGTGAATCAACAGAAGGTGTGAATGGTTCGTTTGGATCGTTCAAATCTATGACTGTGAACTTAAGGTAGCGTTCTCGATTTACCTTGATCTTGTTAGGCTTGTTGTTGTCTGGAAGCCATAGATGAGACCAATCTGTCGCGAAATAACCGTGTAGCTGCTCTGACCAGTCCCTGCTTAAAAATAGACCATACACTTCTGGAATATCCACAACAATAATATCAATGACTTGATGAATCTTGGGGTTAGACGATAATGTTATAAGCACATTCTTTAGTTCGCCTATAACTTTAACATTGGTTTGATCGAGTTGTATGATTTTTAAGGTGGATGGTTCAACTTCGGTGTTAATATTTTGGCATATAGACCATGGAATCACATTGGATTACACTCCTGAGTCTACCATACAATTTTGCACGTTTCTATTAAATATTTTGAAAGTTAACAAAAATGGGGGTATATTTTTGTGAGTACTAAGGGTGGTAGTTTGTGGCTTTTTACTCGCAGTTTCTAAAGCTAATTTATCTACATTATTTACATTATTTACATTACTTCCAGGAAGGCTTCCTTTCTCTTGAGGATCAGGATTGTTTTTAGTGGAAGTCTTCCGAGGAACTTTGTTCTGCACAACCTTGTTACCACTTGAATTACCATTTTTTCCATTCTCTGAGATATTCTGTAACATTTTTTGTAGAAGAAATGGAAATTTCAATAAATCATAAACAGAAATGTTAGCCCTTAAATTTTTAAGATCTTCAACTACGTCATAATCTAAGTTGGGCTTCACATGAATTCGTTTAGTCCCAGCTGATTTAGATTGTTTTGGAGGCGAAGTTGTAGTGTTTTTGGCAGAGGGTTTGTTTGTTGTCTTACTCCTGGTATTATAGGGGTGGATTGTCTCGAAGTTAGCTTGAAAGATGCTATCTAAGAAGTGTCCAAAAATATTTGGAGAAGACTCCTCTTCTTGAACTGTTTCTTGTTCAACCACCTCCTCAGGAATCTTAGGAGGCATCAAGTTATCTTGGGCTTCTAGAATTGTTTGAAGGGTGCATTGCAAACTTTCTAGATTAAGGCCCTCGGTGATTGGATTAGGTCGGTTGGTAGGAAAAGGCTTTCGGAACGGAGGCTTGTAAGGACATTTTCTCGAGGAAGCTTCTTCGGTCATCCTTTTCAAGTCTATAACTTGGTTTGACAGTTTTTGAACAACTTTAGTTAAGTTTTCTAAATCAAAGATTTCAGGTTGTGTTTTACTTTGAGTAGGTCTAGGGAGGATTTCGATCTTCTTTTTAGAAGAAGAACTAGCCTCTACTTCGTTTCTAGTGGAGTCTTTAAGACTAAGTATGTCTTTTTCAATCTGGCTGGCCTCTTCAAAGGCTTCTAACAACGTGTATTTCTTATATCGTTTAACCCAAATAGCTATACTTTGATGCAAAGCTTTAGTGTAGTATGCTATTATAAGATTCTTGGCAGGCATGGAATCCGTAGGGATTCAGTTTTTAAGTGTTAAGAATCTTTGATTAAATTCTTTAACTTTTTCTTTAGGGTTCATTCTTAGGTTAGAAAGATCCATGACTAGGACTTCTGGAGGCTTACCGTCTCCGAATTTTTCCAAAAATCTTGACTCAAACTTTTCCCAAGACACGATGGTATGGGGTTGTTGGGTAAAGTACCATGTAGATGCATTTCCCTCGAAAGTATAGGGGAACAACCTACAGACTACGTCTTCATGCTCGACATTGCGGAGTCTTGTGGCTAACATAAACTTTTTAATGTGATCTTCAGCGATTTGTTTTGAGTCAGGGTCAAACTTGGGAAGCCACTTCTCTGGATGTTTAGGTAAGGGATGCTGAGCTCTAGGTACAGCTACGACATCCTAGTCGAGCCAAGGTCTAGCAGGGTTGTTCTGGTTGGCCATTGGTGTAGTGGGTGCGAAAGGCTGAGAAGGGGAACTACCTTCATCAAAGGAATCTCCTCCAGAAGAGGAAGGGGATGATGGAGGTGGTGAAGGAGGTACTCCAGATCCTCCTACAACAAGAGTGAGGATTGGATCTGTAGGGTTCACAGTGAGGTTAGTGCCTCCGATTTGTTATTTCATATCAGAGAAGTCTAAAGGATGGTCCAACGGTCGATTTCGTTGTCTCAAATGGGCTAAGGCACTATGTGTTCTTATGAGAGATTGATGGACAATTTCTTGTATGTCACCACCTATAGGATTTGGGGTTACTGGTTCAACTGTGACCCATGGATCATCGGTTGATGTGGTTGTTGTTTGAGGGGGGCTGTTATTATTCGAATGACTTATTTTCACTATAGGTGAGCTATTAGGTGGTGGAGGAGTCTTTCGACCACCTCGTGCCATCAATAAATTTCAGGCCCTCCTTCTAGCGCC
>ML780579.1:718791-749435 GCA_009831015.1 Picea engelmannii
AGCGAAGCAATGTCGGGTATATGAAAATTGGAAAAAATAAGAAACCTCTTAACCTTAAAATGTCCTTTATTCTGATCCGAAACTTCTTGGCAAGATACGGATGTCAGAGTGGGTTAAATGGCAACCCTGTCGAGGCTATGGATGCCTGCTAGCAACAGTGGCTCTGTCAACAGTATTGGGGATTTTATCTTTAATATCGTGACTCACTTGTCTTAAGACTACTATCAGTTTTCATCCTTTAAACAATGCTGGAATATTTGGTTAATGATGATGTTTATGCGATTTTCTGGTTGTTATTTTTGAGTTAGAATTTTTCTCGTTATCCTAATCTGAATTTGTTCTTTTGGTAGAGATAACTGCTTCTACCAGTGTGTCTCCATTGTTCGCAGCCAATTCACATTTTTTTATACTGTCCTTATAAGCTACCTACACCATTGTTTTGCAAACCTTAATTTTTATCGCAATCCTTGAATAAAACGACACTATTATTTTTGCGCTATTTGCACACTTACCTTTGTTCTTGTTTTCATGACTGCAAGCGTGAAAACTTGGTTTTCGAAGTTACATTAAAATCGTTACTAGATTGTCATTATCATTCTTGTTGATATGCCCATTGTGTTTCCAATGGGCATATCGACAAGAATGATAATGACAATCCAGTAACGATTTTAATGTAACTTCGAAAACCAAGTTTTCAGGCTTGCAGTCGTAAAAACAAGAACAAAGGTAAGTGTGCAAATAGCACAAAAATAATAGTGTCGTTTTATTCAAGGATTGCGACAAAAATTAAGGTTTGCAAAACACTGGTGTAGGCAACTTATAAGGATAGTATAAAAAAATGTGAATTAGCTGCCAACAAAACCCAAATGTGAAAAATAAAATTCTTTGAGCATATTTCCCTGTTTTTGTCTTGTTCATTTAGAATAAAATGTTACATGCTTTACCTTGGTCCACACATAAGACACAATCAACACCATACCTTATTTCTTTACACAAGAATAAACTTGTATCCAATTCAACTTACATTTGTATGACCAACAACCTCTAAAACGATTGATCTAAACATTAGCATGAATATAAAATTAATAAAAATACAATAGTTCTTATTTATAGGATTTAGAGTAGGAAAAAACCTAAATAAAGGTGCCATAAAAATATTCACAGATCCACAAATATCATTGTCTACAAATCCCATGAATCTCAGGATTCACTTATAGTCGACTACTAAGTCAAATTACTAGTCAACCACTAGTCAAACTCCATTCAATATTTAGTCAGTTGCCACTTGACTGCATGTCGACCTCTTATCGGTTGACCTCTTCGACTTGTTGTTGATTACTATGAATTTGAATTTTCCTAGTCGATCCACCTCGACCTATGACTTTCACTACAAAGAATATAACAAGCCAACATTCTACCACTTGTTATCGTCTTTGTTGAACTGGGAGTTTCTTGAACTTTTGTTCACTTACACATGGAAAAATTCCCATTGTCTCTCTACACCAATAGAACTTCACAACACTCACAGACTTGGTCAAAGAATCTGCTATGTTTTCCAACATGTCTACTTTCTCCAACAACACCTAGTTTTTTTCCACCGTGTCTTTCCTGAAATGGTATTGTAAATTAATGTTCTTAGTCTTGGAATGATAAGTTGGGTTCTTTACCAAAAATATTACACTTTTACTATTGCAATTTATATTCATAGATTTCTCCTCAAACCCAATCCCTGAACCCAGTTGTTGCAACCATACTACTTCTTTTCTTCCATGAGTGGATGCCACGTATTCAACTTATGTTGTTGACAAGGATAGAAACTCATGTCTCTTACTCATATAGTCAATTTCTCCACCAAACATATTGAACATGTATCCATTGGTCGACCTCTATCGATCTAGATCTCTAGACTAGTCGGTGTTGAAAAAGCCATGTACATATAATTTGTTATCATTTATGGGTTTCCCTTGGGAGAATATAACATAGTATTTTGTTCCACACAAATATCTGAATACTCTTTTGATAGTTGTCAGTGATCCTTTCCAAGTGTCGAAATGTAGTTTCTCAACACTCCCATTTCATGGGTAATTTTTGGTCGAGTGAAGACCATCGCATATATTAGAATACCAACAACACTTGCATAGGGAACATGTATCATTCCCTCTATTTCTTGTTTTGTTTTTGGAAATTGTTCAACAATTAGCTTTGCTCCCATAAGAATTGGTACCTATAGAGGTTTGCAGTCATGTATGTTCAAACATTTCATAACTATTTCAATGTGCTTCTTCTAGTTCCACTAGAGCTTCCTAGCTACTCAATCTCTCTTGATATCCATTCTAAGAATGAAGTTCATTGCATCGATATCCTTCATGTCAAGCATGGAGGATAGTTTCTTATTCACCTACTTTATTCAATCCATGTTGTTTTTTATTAGAAACATGTCATCAACATACAAGGATACATATATCAAATTCCATCCTTATTCTTTGGAATATATGAAGTGATCATCTTTCCTTCCCAAAAATTCCAAACTAAGGACGTGTGTGTGTCAAAATTTTGATACTTCTTCCTTGGTTATTTCTTTAGACCATAAAGGGATGTTTTCAACTTGCATACAAAAATTTTCTTGTCATTTATTACAAATCCTTAAGGTTGTTTCATGTATATTTATTCTTCTAGGTCCCCATGTAGGAATGTTTTCTTCACATCCACCTATTTTATTTCTAGATCAAATGTTGTGGAACTGACATTAGTACTCTAATGGAAGTTAATATTCAAACAAGGGAAAAAATATCACCAAAGTAAACTTCTTCAACCTGGGAATATCCTGTTGCTACCAGTTGAGATATAAATTTCTCGAATTGACCTATTTCATTCAACTTCTTCTTGAATACTCACTTCCTACCAACATGATTTATTAAACTAGGTAATTAGACTAAATCCCACATTTCATTCTTGTGCAATGATTCCATTTTTTCAACAATGGAATCCTTTTAAAGTCTACCCTTTATCAAGTCGACTACCTCCCTGACCTACTTGGGATCCTCCTTAGTGGAAGTTAACACAAATGTGGAAGGAAATTTGGATGGACTATACCTTTTCACTGGTTTTCTTACTTGTTCAGACCTCCTTACAACTGGGGTCAATTTTTACAACTCTTCATCTGATTCAATCAACTCATATGAATCATCTTCTTATTTGTTCCTCAATTCAAACCCCACCTTCTCTAGATTATTCTTTTCTTGAACTATCACTTTATATTTATAATTCCTTCTGGCTTCTCTGAAGACTACATCTAGATTGTAAATTGTTTTCCTTGATACATGATACCATGTATTATATCCTTTCATTCCTTATTTGTATCCAATGAAAATACACTTGACATCCTTTTTTTCCAACTGCTCCTCTTTTCTTTCATAACATGAAAAAATGAATCACATCCAACTACTTTGAGATATGAAAGAAAACGATTCTTACTAGACCATACCTCATGTGGAGTCATGTCGACTAGTTCCAATGAATGAGGCATATTCACCAGATGTTTTTCATTTTCGACTACCTCTGGCCATAATTATTATGTGATCCCAACACCACTAAGCATGCTCCTTTCCTTTTCCATCAACATTTTGTTCATTCTCTCGGAAACCCCATTTTTTTGTGGGCTATATGGTGTGGTATTTTGGCATGCTATGCCACAGTTCTTGTATAACTAATCAAAATCATTTCAACGGAATTCACCATCATTATCAATTCTCAACACCTTAATCTTATTATTTGTCTATTTTTCCACAAGAGGCTGAAACTCTTTGAATTTCTCAAAAAAATATGATTTCTTCCTTAGGACATATATCCATGGCTTCCTAGAAAAATCATATATGAAGGGGAAATAATAAAGGGATCCACCAAATGAAGGCGCTGAAATAGAGAAAAACACATCACTATGAACCAATTCTATATCCCCATTTCCCTTGTCACTCCATATGAGAATCTCACTCGACTTTGTTTTCCATATATATAGTTTTCACAACATTTGACTTCTAAATTACATTCAAGGAAATCTTCGACCATACATTTTGTATGCATAGATCGAAGTCCTTTTTCTCTAATGTGTCCCATCCTCTCATGCCATATCATGGTCAATTCGACCTGATGAAAACTTATTGAGTCATTTTGAATCAACTCATCCCAAGTCAAGTCGACTCGATTCAACTTTAGGAACAACGATGTTTTTGCATCCAGTTGAGTTTACATTCCATAATAACTTGTATAGGGTTCCAATATGAACTCCTTTAACTAACACCATCGCACCTCTAACCATCTTGCACATATCCTTATGAAATAGAGTATGTAGTCCTACATCAATTATATTGCTGAAAGATATCAAGTTTCTATTCAAAATTGACATAAGTAGCACACCTGGAAGAGTTCTACTCCTCCCATCCTATAGTGTTAGTCAAACTCTTCCCCATCCAACATTTTTTGTTGTCGAATCATCCCCCAACAACACATCTCCTCCTTCATATTATTCATATTCACAGAAGCATTCTCTATACGGTTTCATATGATAGGATGATCCTAAGTCAATCAACCAAACATCTTGATCTGATTATGTTCTAGTCGACTCTAGATATGCATTGCTTCCCTTATCTAGAGTAGCATTTCCCTCAACCAACTGATTCTCATCAGATCCTGTACCAACTTCCATTTCCTTCGACTTGCAGTTCCTTTTATAATTCCTATCTTTATCGTATTTCCAAAATCTTCTTGTCGACTGAACAAGGGTTTTATATCTACCCTTTGACTTAGACTTTCTACCAAAGAATTTTCCTTTATCTCTATCAACCAATCGACCTCTAACTAGTAATACATCTTTATTCGATCCTTCCATGTTATTCATTCTCATTTCTTCTGACAATAGAGGTGAAACCATGTATTATAATGCTAATGTGGTTGAATTACTCTCTATAGCCACGACTAAGCTATCCTAAGAGTCTAGAAAAGAACATAATAGGCTAATACATTTCTCCTCCTCGGATATTTTAATGTCCACAAAAGATAACTATATTATTATGGTATTAATCTAATTCAAATACTCAGTTATCAAATTTTCCTCTCTCATCCTCAGAAGATACAATTTCTTTCCAAGGAACAACTTATTTACCAAGGATTTCCACTAGTACAAGCTTCCCAACTTGACCCACAGTTTCTTATCCAAATATTCACCTGAGACATTCAACATCACTGAATCTATGAGACAAAGTTGTATCATACTCCTTTCCCTTCTCTCTAGTTTCTCTCATTCTTCACTCTACATGCCTGCCAGAATAGTACCTGGAGAAACAATTGCCCATTTTTCTCGATCTAGAAGGAGATATTCAATTTTAAACTTCCATAGCTCAAAATTTTGGCCATTGAATATTTCAATCTCTATTCTCAAGCTACTTTCCATTTTTTAATCAAGAATTTAAACATTTATGACTTATGACTCTTACTGGACCTAGGGTTTAGCTCAGATCCAAGGTTATTAAACCAATCTTTGATACCACATGTTAGGAAATTACACTTCCACGCTAAACCTGACAGAAGAGAGGAAGAAATATTTTATTTATACAAGAAATGAAAAATAAAATGCATAGTACAAAGAGATTTTACCTTGGAAACCCAAACAATAAAACTTTTGAGCATATTTCTCTCTTGTTGTCTTATTCATTCAAAATAGAAGGTTACATGCCTAACCTTTGTTCACACCTAAGACACAATTGACATGACACCTTATTTCTTTACAAAGAACAACCCTGTAGCTAATTTAGTTTATATATGTATGACCAACAACCTCTAAAATAATTTGTCTAAATATTAGCATGAATATCAACTTAATATGAATACAATATGCCTTATTTATAGGCTTTAGAGTAGGAAAACCCCTAAATAAAGGTACCCAAAAAATGGTTACAGATCCATGCAGATCATTGACTGCAAATCCCATGAATATCATGATTCGATTATAGTCAATTACTAAGTCGAATTATCAGTTGACCTCCATTTGAGATTCAGTCGATTTCCACTCGCCCGCTTGTTGACCTCTTTTTGGTTGACCTCTTCGACTTGCTGTCAATTAATGGGATTTCGAGTTTTCCTGGTCGATCCACCTCAACCTTCAAATTTCATTGAAATGATTATAACAACCCAAAAGGATAGTGGTTAGAGATTCACAGGGTTTTATAATGTACTATGCTCCAATAATACTTCATTACAAAGAAAGTGAAGATATAGCAAGTCAAGGATTTCTAAACAGGAAAGATCATGTATCTAACCACATGAATGTGACATTTTAGTAAATGCTAAATGACACTTAGCAAAGTATTATTAGATGATTGTTCCATACAAATAACATAAGTTCTTGTGGATGGACTCTTTCCAAAGGTGGTTTTGTGCATGTGAAAACAAAGATCCCTTGGTGGTATTAGCATATTCAATTTAGTTGTGGATGGGATTTCTTATGGATGGTAGCTAGAATTCATATTGGGACTCCTATAAGAGGTGATAAAATAATCATTGGTAGAAGTGTTGTTCTTATATTATATTATTGAAAGATGAACAACCATTAGAGAGGTAAATTATGTCCGAATGATATAAATATTATCATTCATTTTGATCAATGGTTGAGATTGGGTTTCATGTATGATTTTTATTGATCAATAGTAGGTAGCTTGCAACCATAAGATCTAGTGGTTGACAATCATCACAATCAATGTCTCAGATTCACTTTGAAACTAACGATGCTCACACAATAAGTAAGAGGTTGACACCGAAAATATCTAATGGCAATGGATGATCTAATTGGATGATATTTTTAGCAAAAGGTCCAAGAAAGAGTTGGTTTTGCTAGAAATGTTTACTTAGTAAAGAAGGATGCAGGTGTATTTAATAGATGTAGATTATTATATCTACAATTCTTAGTAATCTAAACTATGAGTCAAAGGAAGTCCCAACAATTATTGGATACGATATCCCAAAGTTATAGGAAACACATTCACCACTCAGTTGGAAATAACGTTACAGTTTAAAAGCTTCCAATTTTGGTTTTCTAGAAATTCACCTGCAACTCAAAGGGAGATTTTAAAGTTAATTATATAAGTCAATTCATTTATTAGAGTATTACATGAACTAGTTGATTGCACACATTGATTCTTTTATTCTTGTGTTTTACTTATAAGTGTGATAATAATTATAGTTTGTTCTAGATATCAAGAAAGGTGGAGGAGGAGGGTGATTTCTAGTTTGAGTGTGTGCATGTATTGGATAGGAATATGAAAGTGATTTTTGAATAATTTTGAGGAAATATGATTGTACATGTGTATCAATATGCACTAAGGATAGTGCATAAATAAGGAGGAGGAGAATGTAACACCCCAATTTGACTCTTGGATTGTAAATGTATATGTACATATGATACTTAGGCTGGTGAACTAGTATGCTTTAAGATGCAGTGCCTATAAAGATGAAAGGATGAAGATCCTAGTAATCTAAAATGTACATACACTCACATATATTAATAAAAATAACACTGTGATTGTATACCAATGGATGAAAGGAGTATGGGAGGGACTAGGACTCCACGTGAGGGAAGGTGAAGGGGTTAAATGGATTAGCAAGGGGGCTAAGCTAGGAAAATATTATTTAATCCTATCTTAAGTTACAAACCCATGAGATACATTCCTAAGTGAAAATATATATCCCATGTCCAAAAAGGTAGAGAATGATGTTAAAATACATTATCACCTTATGATATAATTTACCGCAAAAACTTAGAGAGCAAATTTGGTTATAGCTTCATATTTTCAAGAAAAAATAAATAACAATAATCTTACTTTTTTCACAGCTTCTTATTTTACAATATTGTTGTATATAACTTCAAATAAATTGATGTTCTCCGAAAAATTCAATCATACATATTTTCTTAAGAGAAAATCAAAAGAGATAGGGAGGTGTAGATACCCTACCCACCTCTAGATTTGACCTTGTGACCTTGTAAGAGGAAGCACATTTTCTTAACCATTATGCTCACTCAAGCTATACATCTAAAATTGATAAAATCAATATTCTTTGTTATTTTTTTTCCACAGAAAATTTCACTTTATATCATATCAAAATATAAAATATTCATATACATATGACCATCAACAAAAATCTCAAAAATCTTCCAAGATGTGCCCCAAAAATCCAGTCCATCTCCTCTTACATCAAGATCACATGAAAATGTCGAATCATGGCTAGTATTAGCCTCCACAAAAAAAAAATGGAACCAAACATCAAGCATAGAAACAAGAAGCCCATAGGCTTTTAAGAAGATCCTTCTACCCAACACCCATAATATGTTCAAAACAACCAAACTACTAGAAAATATCTAAACACATAAAAGGACCCTCATGTTCCTCCACACATTGAAAATAGACAATTTTCCTAGGAGACTTTTGAAGTGCTTGTTTTAAAAGACTATCCGCTTCTGTGTTGTCCTCTCTGTAAACATGCAAGAAAGAAATGTGATGGAAAATCATTTTGAGTTCTTCCAATCTATCCTTCCAACACTCCAAAGAAATCACCTGAAGGAATCCTTTTCCCTACATCCATTCAATGATGATATTTGAATCCCCCTGCACATTAATCTCTGAGATAGAGAGATGATATGAAAGTGTAAGAAGTTCCCACGCACCCAAAAATCCCTCCCTCATATTGGTAGCAAGTCCATAGTTTATGGTCCATTTGAATGTGTGGTTTTCATGATTCCTGAGAACACCTCCAGCCCCACTATTTAATCCTGAAGAATTAGCTTCCCCATCAAACCAGCCTACTATACCATTCACCACCCTCAAAGTGGTCCTCCTCCTCAAGGCCGGAGCTTTCACAGGTTGTGAGTATTCTTCCACCGCTAAAAAATACTGGTATGCCAATTTTTGTGCAGAGGGGATCCTATCTTCAAAGATTGCATGATTTCGATCAGTCCATATGTAACAACAAATGAAAACCGGTAGGGTAGGGGGAGATGCCCTCCACAAGATCCAATTTTTAAAACACTCAGATAAGGTATTTCCATTCCACACCCCCAAACAATTACTATATGTATAGACTCTTTCCCAGAAAGTGCACGCAAAAGGGCACTCCACAAACAGGTGAAACAAAGAATCCTTACTCTATTTGCATAAAATACAAATACTAGGTCTGATGAGCCCACGGCGTTGTAAATTATCCCAAGTGAGAATTTTATTCTCAGCCACCAACCAAATGAATATCTTAAGTTTTAAAGGGCAGTTCGACGTCCACAGTGACTTCCACCATCCTCCAACCACAAATATCTTTTTCCTTTTTGTTGTAGCCTCATAAATATTTTTGACTGTAATATAACCAGAGCCATCGCCACATGTCCATATTAGCTCATTCGGTCTCCTAACTAAATGGAACCCATTGTAAATGAGAGCACAATGAAAACTAGTCCATTCCAATGCTAAGTGCCCTTCTAAATCCAATTCATCACTTGTGAGCCAATTAGAACATTACAGGCCTGGGCAAGGTGCACTACTAGCCTCGAAGAGATAGAACACTCCTTTCAAGTTAATAGCATGTATCAATTCATATGACAAGATATCCCTCTCTCCCATGCCCAAAATACGATCATTGCCTAACAAAATGGATTCTCCCGATCCTGGGCACAACACTATCCAATGCAAAAGGATATGTAAAGATTTAAGTAAATACTTCCAAGCTTATGATCCTCTTTCCCTTATTACTGAAACCGTTATGAGCCATCGAGATACTGAGAGAGATGGAAGATGTTTATATTTTATAATACGATTCCACAGACCATCCATCATCAGAACCCTCTAGAGAGTGTTAGCCGCCATAACACTATTGAAACTATTTATATTCCTCAGTCCCCATCCGCCATACAATTTATGATGAGCTAAGAGCTGCCAATTACAAAGTTGGATACTCTTCTTTTTCCTAGAACCGGACCATAGGAAATTAAACATAAGTTGAAGAATTTTAAGAAAGACCGTGGGCGGTAAATTTTCCAAGGCTAACCAATACATTGGCTGACTTTCCAAGATAGCTTTAATTAGTACAAGGTGACCTCCAATGGATAGCCACTTGTTGCACCGGTGGCTTATGTTCTTTTCATACTTATCAATGAGCCATTGCCAGTCCTCAAATTTGTACCTGTCCAATTTTAGAAAATAACCAAGATATCTAAAGCCATTAATGATTTCATGAAAATTAAATAGGAATGAAGCCTTTAAAGAGTCTAGAATAGGTTGTTGGATGCAAAAATGTAGAAAGGATGTTTTCTGAGAATTTATCATCAATCTGGAAGCACAACATAAACTATTCAAGAGCCTTTTAATCTCCATCAATTATGGAATTGAGGCTTTGGTCATGATAAGTATATCATCGACAAAAAGAAGGTGAAGAATTTTAATGAGCCTTGACACTTTAATGCATGTCAAGGTACCTCCTTATTGACCTTTTTTTAATGCCAAACTCAAGCCTTCCATAACAAGTTTAAATATCGGAGGTGACAGTGGAAAATCCTATCTAAGCCCTCTACCAATGTTGAAAAAATATGTTGGTTCACCATTAAATAAGATCGTGAAAGTGGCACATATAACACATCCCATAATCCATTTTTTTTATCGACAGCCCGAAGTCATAGTGAAGAAGAACCAACCTAAGATAATCCCAGCTTATACAATCATAATCCTTCTTTAAATCAATCTTTAGAATTAATGCTTGTAATTTATTTTCATGAATACTATGGAGACACTCTTGCACAGTCCCAATGGCATCAATTATTTGCCTCCATTTAAAAAAACCGAATTTATCCTCTGATAAAGCACGAGACAATATAGGTCTAATTTTCTTGGCAATGATCTTAGAAATAATATTATAGCATAAGTTACACAGTGTTATCGGGTGAAAATACCCAAAGGTTGCGAGACCATTTACCTTAGGAATTAGAACGATAAAATTCGAGTTAAAGGATCTATTCACCTTGCCAAGAATTCGGGACTCCTCAACTGCCTCCCAGGTTGCTAGCTACCAGATCAAAAAAGTTGAGAAAAAAATCAACAATCCACCCATCGGGACTAGGACTCCTGTCCTTTGTGAAACACTTTAAAACTTCTAAAACTTCCTCAAAAGTACAAGGTTTCTCAAGAGTGGTTACATCCTCCGCAGAGACAAACCTTAGTTAAAGGTGGACCACAACAATTTGTTCCTCAATTATATTATGTTCCAATTCTTTGTAGAAGCTACTAAAATATCTCAACACTTCTATCTTAATAGCCTCATGTCCTGAATGTACCCGATCCAACTCATATGATACCTCCCACAAGTGTTTTTTGTTCCTCTTGAAACTGGCGAACTGATGGAAAAGGTTTGTATTTTTGTCTCCACACTGTATCCACGTGGCTCTACATTTTTGGCGCCAGCGTTCCTCATCTTCCAATAGCAGCTTATTTCGATCATATTCCATATTTTTTAACCATGGGCCTGAGTCAATAACATAATCCAGCTCAATTTTAGGTTTTGTAAGTTGAGCAATCTCCACTTCAATGGTTTCAAAAGAACGTAGCTCAACAACTTTTCTAATTGTAGTACTCCTTCACCTAACCTTTTAGTGTTTTTAACTTGTTAGTCAATATGCATTGTGCACCTACCACTTTTTATAGCTCCTTATTACTCCACTCTTCCTGAACCAGAGAACCAAAGGACACTTCTTTCAATAAAGCCAGATTGAATTTGAAACGATATGCAATGGGCTTATAACCATAGTCCAATTGAAACAAAACCGGGGAATGGTAAAAAATGTAAGGGAATTCCACCCAAGTGTGATACCTGGCTTATTCATTGAGGATCGAATCAGATGCATAGACCCTATCTAGACTCTTTTGAATCCCATCCGCCCCACTTCTACCATTACACCAAGTGGGCATCACCTTCACGGGTAGAACATCAACCAACTGATACTTAGCAAAATGATCTTTGAAATAGGATTCCAAAGCATCCGGTAAGGCCGAATCCCCCCACACCTCATCAGAACCCGAAGATAAGTTCATATCCCCCACTAAAATAATATCAGGCTGAGAAAGAAATCTTTTTACTTCCACCTGTTCCCAGAACTGTCTGCGCCCAATGCACTATCGATAAACATTTAATAAGAATAACTTTATTTTATTGGGGATGTAAGAACCTATCAATAATATCCCACTAGCACACAGCTAAGGTTTTAATTCAAATACATTCGGGTCCCATGCCACCAGAAGTCACCCAACTTCCCAATAGAGCTAACCACTTTTTTCATCCATGTAGGACACAAAGATTTCATAAAACTCCTAGCCTTTTCTTCTACCACTAAAGTCTCTTAAAGGAAAATAATATAGGGCTTTGTGTTGTGAAGAAATCTATGCATGGAAGGTAGTTTGAGGGGCCCTCCCACCCCTCTGATGTTCAGAGAGAGGAGGATCATGATTTATCCCTAGCGAGGGCTTTCATGCCTCGAAGCACCCCCAAATCTAGTAAAGCAACAAGTTGTTATTCAACAGCCACAGGAAGAAGCCCTTGCTTCTTTCTAGCACTATGATTTTTGATCGGTGAGATCTCTTGACCCAAACCCCACGACGATGCAAGTGTTTTCCATGACCCTCCATCCAAAGAAGACTAGTTTTGTTCCTTGTCACCCTCTGAGGTACCCTTTTGTGCTTCCAAACCCCAATAAGATAGTAATGGAGTAGTGTTTATAGTCTCCCTTAAAGTCAGAATCAGAGTAGTGGTAACTTGGTCCAGGGCCGGATCTGTCACAAGTTGAGTAGAGGTCAAAGGGTCTGAAATGAAAGAATCCAAGGGAAAATGTAATGAAGGTTCAATGGGAGAGGAGACTAGAATAACAATCGGTGACAAAAGGTTTGGCAGACTAACAGAACCTTCAATGAGAACCTCACATATAGATTCTCTTGGAGAAATACAAACCTTTGTTTTCTATGGTTCTAAGGCTGAAGGAAAATAATTGACCAGGAAATCCCTTTCCCACAAAGAGAGTTCAAAAAATAAAGCATGACAGTAGGATTTAAACTTACCTAAAACCGAGTCTGTGACCAGAGCCGAATCAATGTCGCAGCTCCCAGCCTCATCGCCTCCCAACTCAACTGGGTGTTCTTCAGGCATATAAAAATTATTTATACCTGAATCTATAGGTACCTTCGGAAAGATACGTTGTTCCTGTGAGTACAGTCCTTACGCAGATGTCCCATCCTCCTACAATTTGAGCACTAGAATGGTAGTCCTTGGTAATCCAGTCTTTTTACCATGACTTGACCATGCCATTCCACTTCTAAGGTGTCCATGAGACTAGAAAGTAAATCCAATTCCACTAGAATTCACGCCATGCGCTACTCCTTTGACTATAGTCCAACTTCATTAACCTTCATAAATATCCCTAATATGTTCCCAATATCCGTCAGTGCCTTTTTATTCCAAATATTTAGCGGGAGACCTGGTAGTAGGACCCAAACATGATTAAAGCTGAAGTAATCCATAGTAGGATCAAAACCAGTTCTCCATCACTTCATCATGATGCTACCACCCTCAAAATCCCAAAATCCACCCATAATGAGCTCGACGTCCTCTGGACACTTAAAAATTAGACCGAACCACCCACAGGGTAGTGTCAAGTGTTCCAATTCATAACCGATAACAGGCATCCAAGTCTTCTGCATCCACTCTGAAAAGGATAGATTTCACCGTGACTTGTATGCAAACCTCCCTACCAATGCGAACAAAGATATTTGGCAGGTTTCTTCTAACCCAACATCCATCCCTATCACCAAACGTCTGCGTGCCTTCTTAGGTTTCCAATATCGAACACTCTTATTATGTATGGATTCCTTAATGCACAGATTACCTTGTAATGAACTCACCCCTAGATGGTCAAAAGACTTACCAGTAATCTTCCTTTGGATATCTGTAACTGGTTTTTTCACACACACCCATCCCACACCACCATGCCTCTACATCCTCTCACCACACAGACTAGAGAATGGTTGGTTCAAACTTGAAACCCCACTATAGCTAGAAGCATATGGAAAAGGATTGATAGGTAAACTAGAAGCAGGGGAAGACACTAAAGACTGAGAATATGGACATAATGTCTTATTTAATAAACAACCACCTTATTTATTATTACATATCTCATCCATAGAGATGAAGAGACCCTCCCGATCCCACTCAACCTCGTCGATAGTGTCTATGAAGTCACTGACCTCATGTGCCATACCAGAGAAAGTGCCACCAAACCACTACTCTGCCAAACCCACAGAACAAGACAGTGTACATAGAGGGCCCGGATCCCATGAGCATAAAAGACAAGAAGACGTAGTTAATGATATTAAGGATGACATCCAATCATACTACCTATCACAGATCAAATAAATGTGAAAAAACCCGAAATGAAAATTGGCCAAGTCACTTAGCACTACGACAGTCCTAAACACCTCTACTCACAAAAAATCGCCAATCAGCTACCAGATATAGTAGAACTAGATTATTTCATCATGGACAGCCTTCGTAGGACCCCCCAATTGAACGAGACCACCACTCCTCAAAAATACTAGTTTCTTAAAATATTAATCCGCCATTAGAACTTCGAAGCCACTAGCTAAAAAAGGCAACCTGTCACTCGAGATTCAAAAAATAATTGTCCCACTCATTCACCTCCACATGTTCCCATTTTTTCCGCGAATTTGTCATTCTTAATAGCACTCCTAAAATCCTTATAAAAATAACCACTAGCTTCAAATATGTGTTTTATTAATATATAAGCTGACAACAGTACAAGAGAAGAACATATATGGAATGAGGATGGAAGTTGTGGCTATTAGCACCTCCAAGATACAATAGAGAGAGGAGATCTAGGCTTCCTTGAGCCTCCAATATTTGCATGCAGAAGATCTACATAATCAAGTTTGTTTCCTTCCTTCAACTATTGAGTTTCCTAGCTGAGTTCTGCTCTTAGTGGCTATAACGCACCCTAGCAATTCACATGGCTTGTTTCTAGCCTCCAAACTTCATGAAATGACCATTGATCTATAGGAGAGATGGTGGTTAGATCCTATGATAATTTTCCCTAGATGTAGATGATAAAACTGACCCCAAACCACCAGATCTCTCATCACAAATTCGCCATCCTTCAGTAAATTCGCCCAACTATGAAAATAAATAAATATGAAGCATGAAAACCTCAATAATGTCAAGAAGAGTAGCACTGGGGATGGAAAATGTTCCTGGAACAATATCTCTACCATATCCAACTTGCTAAATCCAAATCAAACTTCTTTCCTTTGAATAGTGTGTCATTTCTCTCCAGAAGCCTTCCAAAGATGCGCCCTCCTTTCCGAATGATGGTTGGAATGATTCTGAAATGGGTAGAATGGTGAGGGTGGAATATTTCACCACCTTGGCGAAGATTGAACCATGAAAGGAGGAATCTTTCACCTCTGTGCTAATCTCTAGGGTTTGTCTAGTCAAAACCCTAAAAACACTCAAGCTGCTAGAGCTCAAAGATGCAAGTGAAATGGCCATAAACATAATGAGAGAATATGAACCCTTATCTCTCTTTTATACCCCTTTTCACATTTTTCCCTTCAAGTGACTTTTAATTCATCTTTAATTTTTTCTCATAAAATCACTTTATTAATTTAATGAACCTTTTTACTTCAAAAAGTGATTAATTCTCCTTTATGACTTCTCCCGCCACTGAAAATCACTTTTCATCATCATATCCTGTAGATATTTTTTCCCTTCTTCCAACGAGCTATTATACTAAGGTATTTCTCCAAGAAATAAGCTCCAAATAGTACCTTAAGTGTAATTAATTAAAATATGCTCAATAATAACCCAAAATTACGGAAATCATTGGAATGCCATGGAACCAAGAGTGAACTATGTGGAAATGATCTTGATGATGAAAGATTGTGAATGGGCTAGCCTGGGCCTCATATAACTCCTCCAAATTACATGATCTCACTTTTATTTTCATTTTACTCCTCTGGTCGGGATGACATAATCTCATTAGGTCGCCTCTGACTGCAAGGCAGAGGAATCCAAAAATGGGAACATTACAATCCTCCCTTCCCAAAGTTTGTTTGTCCTAAAGAAATGATCTGGATTTATGAGTGGAACAAAATGAAAAATAGATCTATAACATTAACACATATATAGAGAGAAAAATAACAAAGATACAATGAAACTTAACTTTTATTCAATAAAGAAATCCGTTAAAATTGTCAAATGCACAATGAAACAATATTGCTTGAATGGTGGTAGCTAATATTTGAGAAGAGATGTGGCGGCTACGTGCATTCGCCTGAGCACATTAAAATGATCAATCTAGGCCTTTTTATAATCAATAATTAATTAGAAAAACCTAACCCTAGGAGATGAAGCACCAAAAGTCATATGGGCCCTGATGGGGTAAGTTGGTACATCAACTTCCTGGGGTTGTAACGTTTGCATACGATATTCATTTTAGGTGCATGATATCCCATTGGAAAGGTCTATCCGGGGACTACATATTTTACCAGCACACTCTAAATTTGTCTAGAGTGTTACTGTGGCGAGCCCAAAAGATGTTGTTTAGGGCCTCAAAACGACCCGAGAAGTTTAAGACCCAAAAAACTAGAAAACAACCGCCAAGATGAAAAGTGTATGAGATCCAGTTGGAATAGGTGGGTGGCCACCGATATCCACTTGGATAAATCCTCCCCCATTTGGAAGAAATGGTCTCCATTTCATTGAGTTCCCCCATTAGATGAGGAAATATTTGCTCAATTTGGTCCCACGTGAACCACTTTCCTTGGTGCAAGAGTTGCTCCGCTTTGACAACAAAATAAAGCTGAAGGTTTTTTTGGTGAGTACCCTTGACCTATGTGTCCATGATCTTATCAGAGGAATCCTATTCCATGAATTCAGGTTCGATATTTGTCAGTGTCAGTTGTTCTAATATCTTTGAGGTGTCCAATAATGGTGGAAAGTATGGATGAAGGAGGTCTAAATTAAACATTGGGTGAAAGAGAAGGAAGGGGGGAATGTTGAGCTCAAATTTTTTTTTTCCACATCCTTGGTGATGGTGTAAGGTCCATAGTGGAGTGGAGGAAGCTTCCAATGGGGTCTTGTACGATGTTATTTATGAAAATGAAACCAAACTTTATCACCTACCTGGAACCTATGTGGAACCTGATTTTGATCATGGCGCTTCTTGTACTTGTCATTGGACTTATACAAAATATATTGAACCTATTGGTGGATGTGATGGATTCATTCAATAAAATGGGTGGCTTTGTCGACTTCAGGTTGAGCATGCAATTGTTCTTCCTGTGTGGATGCAAGGGTTAGTGCAACATCCATTGGACCCAATGGTTCAAATCCAAACCCCACCTGTAAGGGGTTGTGGTTGGTTGAGCTATGTATGTCTCGGTTGTAATTGTGTTGAACATAGGGAAGACTCTCATCCCATGTTCTTGGATTCTTGGAATTGTACATGCACAAGATATTCACAATCATATAATTGACAACCTCAGTTTGGAAATCCATTTGGGGGTGGAAGGTTGTGTATTTGGTGAGCTTGGTATCCATTCATGACTACAAGATCGAACATAATGTGCTAAGGAATTGATTCCCGATATAAGACGATCGTTTGTGGTATCCCAAAATGTACCCACACTCATTCGAAGAAGATATTGGCAGTGGCTTTCACTTTGATGCTCTAATTGCAGGCGGTCATAATTTCCATCTTGGAAAATTGATCAACAACCACAAAACACAGTCATTTCCCTACTTTGTTCAATGAAGGTTCAACATGTAGTCCATCGAGATGGATTCCAAGGGCATGTCTAGGGTAGGCAGAGGGGTGTACATGCCTTGTTTCTTAATGGTCGGTTGGGCAATGGCACAGGTCATGCAGGACCTGATATACTTGCTAGCATCTTATCGAAGTTTCGGCCTATAGAAATGTTTCTACAACACTTCCACTATCTTTTCTACGTCGAAGTGTCATGCTACCCAATTGTAGTGAGATTCCCTAATCATCTTTTCTCGCTCGCTTGATGGGATACATAGATGGCCCAGATGGCACAACAACTCGTCCTAAAGATGGAAATTAGTGACAGTTGTGTTTATGCCCAACATATGGTAGGTAGTGGAAAAGTCAAGATATATCTAGTATATTTGGGGCCATTCGGAGCTCTCATGTCTGCAGGAGTGTAGCACCATGGTTAGTCCTGCAACTGGAGGTCAACTGAGGTAGTCAATGACATGGTTGGTGATCCCTGTCTTATACTTGATGTTGATATGGAAATTCTGCAAGTATGTGGACCACTTATGATGGAGGTCATTCTGTGATTTTCCTTGTGTATTCATTAACTGTAGAGGCCTATGATCAGTTTGGATGAATGTATCCTTATCGAGAATGTAATCCCTCCACTGGTGGTAGGATTGTACAATGGAGTACATTTATTTTTCTTGAGTGGGGTACTTGCGAACGGTATCTGATAGTGTCTCACTATGAAAGGCCACGGGATGTCCATGCTGAGTGAGAACTACACCCATAAAATAGTCAAAAGAATATGTCTCAATATCAAAAGGTTGATCTAGGTCGGGTAATGAGAGCACTGGGGCTAAGAATAAACACCTCTTTAGATCATCAAACACTTTCTGTTGCGACTGAACCCACACAAAATTTTCCTTGCCACCACCCTTGGTCATTTGGCTAAGGTCCCATGCAATGTGGGAGAATCCTAGCACAAACCTGCGATAGAAATTGGCAAGGCCTAAGAAGCTTTGAAGCTTAGTGAGGGTAGTCGATGTTGGCTATTCATAAATGACTTGGATCTTGGTTGGATCGATATGTAACCAATGCTCATCAACAATGTAGCCTAGGTACTGGACCCTGTTCATGATGAAGGAGCATTTTTTAAAATTTGCATATAGCTTGTGTTGTCGCAGAGTGTGAAGAACCTGTTGAATATGCTGCAAGTGTTCAACCCAACTCTTGTTGAATATGATGATGTCATTCAAATACACCACCACAAAATAATTGGTGAATGGCCACAATAAATCGTCCATCATCCTCATGAAATTTGTTGAGTCATTTTTCAAGACAAAGGGCATGACTATCCATTCAAAAATACCTTCTTTGGACTTGAAGGTAGTCTTTCATACATCCTTCTTCTCTATTGGGACCTGGTGGTATCCATAATTTAGATCAATATTACTGAAATATTTTCCCCCCTTGAGTTGGTTAAGGAGATCGTCAATTCGAGGAAATGGGTATTGGTTCCTGACTGTGATTTTATTTAGGGCACGATAATCAATGTTGAGTCTCCAGGTCCTATATTTCTTCTGCACAAGCACACTTGGGATTCCACAAGGTGATGAGTCTGGTCGGATGTGCCCTTTTTTGAGTAGCTCTTGGGTCTGGTGCTTGATTTTCTTATTTTCTTACAGAGAGAGGTGATAGTCTGACCCATTGGGTAGCAATGCATCGGGGGTTGGATCGATTGAGTGCTTGACCTGACAGTGCAGAGTTCCCCCGTGGGTGAGGATAATATGTCTTTGTATTCTTCCATGACTTTGTCCACTTTCTTCCGCTGCATGGAGAGACTTACCGTGAAGGCCATGGATCTTTACCCTTTTCACCTTTTTTCCTTCAAGTGACTTTTAATTCATCTTTAATATCTTCTCATAAAATAACTTTATTAATTTAATGAACCTTTTTACTTCAAAAAGTGATTAATTCACCTTTATGACTTCTCCGACCACTGAAATCACTTTTCATCATCCTATTTTGTAGATATTTTTGCGCCAATTCAAACAAGCTATTACACTAAAGTATTTCTCAATGAAACAAGCTCCAAATAGTGCCTTAAGTGTAATTAATTAAATTATGTTCAATAATAACCCAAAATTACGAAAATCATTTGAATGCCACGGAACTAAGAGCGAGCTGTGCGAAAATGATCATGATGATGAAAGATGGTGAATGGGATAGTATGGGCACCATATAACTACTCCCAATTACTTGAGCTCAATGTTATCCTCATTTTATTCCTCTCGTCAAGATGACATAATGCCATATGATCACCAATTAGTGCAAAGAGGGAATCCAAAAATAGGAACATTACACTTATAAATTGAATTTGTCTTGACTTTTTATTTAAATTCTTTTTGGTTTACAAGTATTTTATTTGGATTTCTTTACTTGTAGTGTTATACAATGGCACATGTTGGTGCATTTATTATACTCATTTGATGTCCTAACAAGGATCTAAATGCTTCACTTAAGAAAAATTTATTTGTTTAGTATATTCCGCTTGTTTGTTATACATATAGGTTAGATCAACTAGAAACGATAGAATGTTTGGGATTTTTACCCTTTCATGAAGGAAGGATGGTTTGTCTCCATTTCTAGCAACTACTCACTCACACTTTTAGGTCATGCTTGGGAGAATTTGTAAGTTTTTCTATAGGATCTTCGTGTAGGTTAAGCTATTTGATTCTATAAAAAAAAATATTTAAAATATTCGCTACTTTGTCTGAAACAATCGAATTTGTGATTTCCTACCACTAATTTGTTGAGAATTCAACATAAAAATGGCTTGGAAGTAGAATTTAAAAAAAAAAAAACTTATAAATCGGTTCAAGATTGTTGTAAATGATAACGAAATGTGTTTTGTTTTTTAAGTGTAGAGTTGTACTATATTTTTTTAAAGTTTTAGATAATAGTGAAAATGATGATATTTCTATGCATTTTGAATAAGGATAAGAATTAGTTAGTTTTGATATTTAATTTGGCCAAGGGAATTGGGAAAAGGGAAAAAGGTGAAATATAGATAAAAACTATGAAGATTTAGTAATTATGAAAAGCTTTGTCGGGTTTTCTAGTGTATAAATTTGTTTTTACTAAATTAAAGTGCATTGACACTATGTCTACGAGAATCATGACAATCCAGTCATCAAATTTATAGATTATAGATTTTAGAGATTTGGATATTGAAAATTTATTCCAAATTTGTTTCTTGGAAAAAATCTTCTAAGATTGAATGCTTAGAAAATAAGGAGATTGAATGCTTAGTAAATGGGGAAATAAAAAAAGAAAGAAAATTTGAATGTCTAGAAAATAGGGAAATAGAGAATGAAAATGACAAAAAGCTATGAATATTTACATCATTCTCTACAAACTTTGGTCCTGAATGTTAATAGTTTTCTTTAAAAACTATGGAGCCCTCACTATGCTTGGAAGTGCACCTTTTCTTTTCACTGCTTATGCCCTAAATGGGATTTTCTGGAAGCAAAGAATGAATTGTCTATATGGGTGTACAAATCTACTCGTGGACATGTACAAAACAATCTGTGATCTATGTGAACCACTTACATTTTAACCTAGGACATGCTGTATAAACTTCTCCTCCTCTTGGAAAGTATGGCGCAGTTCCATTATGATTCAACAAATCAAACTACATGCAGTTAGTTATGCCTTCTTGGTCCAATATTGATGGGATCATGTTGAGAATACCCGAAATAGCATTGGCCAAGAATGCCCATAAATATAATCAAATTACATATTATTGATGTGTTTTGCATACCTCTTTGCAATAAATGTTTTGTTCCATAAAAAAATTCACCAAAGCTTTTTTTTTTTCTCAAACAAAATTTTTTCTCAAAATTATATTGATATAATTTCATTTACAGAATGAAAGGACTCATAGGCTTTCCCTTACAGGTCAGCCTTGATTCTCAAATATGAAACCCAAATCAAATTCACAAAAGAGACGGTCACTACTATTCTAGAAGATAAATAAACTAAAAAACTCAGAGATAAAATATTCCCATTGTGGTTAACAAGGGGAGTGGTCTAGGGAAGTCTCTCTTCTTGAGGATTACTCAAGAAGACTGGCCCGCCTCGCTGGACAATGATTTCTCATTGTGGTTAAAATGAGGAATGGTCCATTTTGGAGGTTGGTACAAGACAATATTTTCCTCTTGTGGTTAACATAGGAAATGGTTTGAACATTCATTCCTTAGAGTTTATACATTCTCTCCAGGGTGCACTTTGATTAGCGTAGAGGAATGGCCCAGGGTGGAGAGTGGTGTAGGCTCAAAAATCAGGGATAGGCATTCCTTAGGGTTTATACATTCTCTCCAAGGTGCACTTTGATTAGTTTAGGAGGAATGGCCCAGGGTGGGGAATGGTCCAGGATCAGCAATCAGAGACAGACATTCCTTAGGGTTTATATATTCTCTCCAGGGTGCACTTTGATTAGTGTAGGAAGAGTGGCCCAGGGTGGGGAATGGTCCAGGTTCAGAAGACAAGACAATCATTCTTCCTTGCTTGAGAATAATAGTCCAAATATCTCATTGTTCTACTCTGAAGGTAGATATTCTTTCAGATCTCATAGATGTGAGTGAAAGATTGGCCCAGATGATTCAGTTTATATCATAACATTGTTTCTATCCAGGTCGATATCATATGATTGTTATGAATACTGTATGACAATAGATGTATGCTATTGTGGTGGATGTGTTCCACTATTCGTGACTATACATTGTTGATCAAGTACTTGTGTGTTACTTGGTGTGGTAGTGTACCACTAGATTGTAGGTATGTACTACTATGGATAGACACAATTGTGTTCTATTTTGTTTCAATTTCCTTGAAGACTATCAACATTATTGGAAATGATTATCAGTTAGATGGATAATCAAAGGACAAAGATTTGCCAGATGGAAAATGGTTTAGAGAATTTACTCTTCTAGATTAGAAGAATGGCTCTTGTATCACTCTGTGGAGTGAGCATCATATCTAATTAATCAGATAGAGTATGGTTTCGAGAGATGATGCAGTTGATGACATTGATGATGATGATGGTGCTCATGATCTAGTCATGATATAGTCTATAAAACTATGTTGATGCTACCTGGTGAATGGTATGTTTTTGTGCTCAAGACCATTACCCATAATACCTCCCTAGCTAGGAGGGAGTGTTGATATTATGGTAGCTGCGGCAGGTATTTAACTCCACGTGTAAACCTAATGAGGATAGAATACTCTGAGAAGAAAGAAGAAACTCTAATGAGTTGGCTAATAACCCTAGAAGATTTGTCGGCTCAAGAAGATAATTTATATTAGGTTATTAGCCTCCAAGAAAAGAATTTGGCCAGAAATAATAATATATACTGAACAAAAAGATACCCAGAATGAGAAGTTGGCCCAGGTAGTTAGCCAGAATTAGTATAAATATAGGAGGCCAGTTCTCATTCTGACAGGGAGTCTTAGAATTACAGAGAAACAACTTCTATGCATTGTAATGCCCAATCTTATGCGCAGGTTTGAGGAGAGTTTCCATTGCAGCTATGCTATAACCCTAATTTGCACCATACATGATTACTTGGCATCAGGTCATCTCATATCCATTCTTTTCCAAAACACTGTTGAACAACTCTTTAAAAAACCTCTTTTATAACGGCCCATGCACCCTACTCCATTACTGCATGGGTGTACATGCTATCTTACCTAAAAAAGCCCACGCGTACCTACAAAAGCACGAAAAAAGGAAAGTTGTTGATGGAAAACACAGCTTTGGGTGAGTTAACTGAAACTCCCGGCCATGCATGGCCAAGGGTTCGTTCAAATACCTAGATTCTAATAGACTATAAAAGAAGGCTTAGGGGTCCCATTTGGAGAAGGAGAATAATAGTAAAGAAACTCTACCCAATTGTACATTCCCATTGTCCCAACCCTTTAGCCATACTTGTGCAAAGAGAGATACATAGCAAAGAAGTTGGAGGACATTTGAAGAGGAGCCCAAGATCAGGTTCGCAGAGCGGTAGCCGGTATCGACATTGTAAGTTGATTCATTAAAGATAATAATAAAGAAATGCTTTTCACGTCCCACTATATGAATTCTTCATAGTTTAGTGAATACATGTTTGAATCTCAAACCCATTAATCTGTAGAACAAATGCATGTAGAATTTGTTGCTTGTTTTGTATGCAAGTTAGTCTTCAAAGGATAGTTGCTAACAAGTGATCAAACATGAAGAAGGATCGACATCGAACGTCTAGAACAAGGTATGTTCGTTTAACCATGTATTTGCTTAAAAGAAATGGGGATTAGGTCTGGGACGATAGTAGAAAGTAGGATTCTTTTGGTCTTATTTGCATGCATAATATAACCCTAAATGTTAGTCCATAGGGGGATTTCCCACCACAACAGAATTGGCGACCATACTGGGGAAGTCTCTAGGGTTCTTGGGAATATTTTTAGTTATTTTTAAAAGACTGGTTTTCTTTCCTGTTTTTTGAAGTTTTTGCAAAGCCTGAGCTAACAGAGATTCTGGTCTTCCATACTAGCTATACTTTTTTCTTTGCTTGATTGCATTTTTTTTAAGACCCACAAAGGTACACGCGTGTACCCGCGCCCTAATTTCTTACAGCCCACGTGTAAACGCTAGTTGAAGAAGTAACCGTAGTGTGTATGATTCCAGAAAATTTTTGAGGCAGTCATCCTCTTCTCTGTTAGAATCAATCATTCTTAGGGGTTTTTTGGAACTCTTTCTAGTCTTTGTTGTTTGTTGTCTATAGCTTAGGGTTCACCTCAGATTGGTTTGTTCTACACATTTTTCCTTACATTGTTTTCTTTTTTATGCTAAAGAAAGTGTCTAAGCCTTCAAGAGATCTCGATTCTCAGTATTAGTGGTCTCTTCCTGGTTTGGATTGTTTGTTTTTAATTTGTTTCAGATTTTTAGAGATACACATGGCCTGTATAAGGCCAACATGCATGTACACTCCCTCTGGCTCTACACAGCTCGCATACACATAGTTGTTGTTGAATTGTCAACAGTGTGCTTGTGAAGGATAGTTTTTGTTGAGGGTGAGGCAGTCATTCTTTCCCTTGATAAGAGTTATACCTCTCAGGTTTTTGAATCTCTGTCCTAGAAGTCAATAGCTTAGGTTTGATCTCAGCCATAGATTTTTTTTTTCATTTAAAAGTTTTCATCAAAATTTTCTTTAGGGTTTTTAGACAAGTGTGAGAGTCCTTTTTTAAGTTACTACTGTGTGATTTCTTGAAGTGATTCTTTGTGATATATGATTAGGCCAGAAGTTTTTCTTGGTTTTTTGACTTGTTGATATTTTTCCTTTTTGCTTTGTGAGCATTCAAATAAAAAAAAAAAATCTTTCATTTTTTTGTTTGGTTGAAAAGTGTTGTTTTGCATTAGTAACCAGGGAAAAGTCTTTTCTTTAATAAGTTCTTGACAGTTTAATTAGATCATAAGTAGATCATAGTCGAGTGAAATCCTTCTTTGAGTTTGCTGTTCAAAAGATCTTAGAAAAAATTTAAAAAAAATTTGAAAAGTTGTTGAAAATTTGCGTTAAGTAGAGGTTTTTGTTTCCAGCTTTCTGTTCATTTTTACTTTCGTCTTTCAAACATCAGTAGTTTCACTTTAATAACATTTGACATAAGACAAGCCATAAAATTAATGCTAAATCTAAAATTCATTAGAATTTTATGTTTGAAGGGTCAACCAATTAGTTCAGGATTAGGGCCTTGAATTAGATTGGAGAGGAAACTCTTCAAGGCGATTAAAATCAAACAAGTGAGTCTGAGTTAGGGAGTGTACAAGTCCAGTATCGTGAAATTTATATGGGACCCCCCTTTAACACAGGGGATAAACACGAGGTTGCATGCGGAAAGGTAGCAGAGATAACCCCTCCAAAGCTAGACCAATCGTAGTGGAGAACACATATAGAGGGCTTTTCTTGGGATTCCGTTGTTTACATTTTCCACGAAGCTTCATGGGTATCGAATCCATTTTAGGTGCTCAGTTGTCTTCTGGACCACTTTCTCTTGATACCCTTGACAGGTTTCGGGCTCGATATTCTCCTCATTGTGGTCTACCCGACTTTCGACTGTACCCGCCTGGTGACTGTTCACGCATTGGCAACCTAGGTGCTTATCTTTTTTTAGGGACATACACAGGTGACTGTGGGGGTATACCACAGTACCTAGGAAATACATCAGACCATGCTTTGCATATTACACCTGGAGGGTGCTTCCATGTTCGATTTGCACTTGCACCGGTAAGTTTCTCTAGTGTTGGTTGTTGTAACTGTTCTTCCAATTAATTTAGTGTTTGCCTGTCTTATCTTATAGGGACTTTTTTAGTGTGTGTTGTTTTTGAATGACTAGAACGTCCTAGAGTGTCTTTGATCTTCTCACATAGTGGAGGATCACGAGCTCCACTGGTCATGAAGGATTCTTGGCCTACCACCGGTTACACTGGAGCCACCCATGCCACCACTAAGGTGAAAGCTAGACCAACAAGGGTCTTTTGAAGTGATCGGGTCACAAGAAATTGTGCTTGACCAACATCCTGAGGAATCGACCATTTTAGACCTTGGAGTGAAAGATTTTGTTCTAGTTGAAACCTCCACCACTGATCTTTTGGCACCCACTATCATACTAGTTCATCCTTATGAGTGCCAGGTAGTGTTGCACGCAGCAATGGAAACAAATGTTGTTACTCCTTTTGGGAATTCTTCAATTCCCACTACGGTTTTCACCACAGGAGAGTTTCCACCTCCTAACCCACCGTCACCGGTCCAAGCCACCATGGTCTTGACTGCCTCTACATTGCACAGTGGTCTGATCCCATCTCTGGAGGTGGCCACAACCCCTTTCCAACCAAGTGCGACAGGCCCTTCGTTCTCATACGGGATGCCTAGTTCAAGTACAAGTCATGTACTTTCCTACTCCACTTCACAGACTTCAGGTCTAGGGTTAGGAAGTTATGATGCTCCTCTGCAAGGACACATGGGGGGCACTCCTTCTCCTTTTAACACTTTCCCTTATGGGAAAGGTCATATACCTCCTTCATCCCCTTCGCTCGGTGGGACGCATCAGCAATTCGTCGGGCCACCTGCACACCACAGTTTACTTGGAGTGGGGATTCAAGGACCACCTTCGCATAATATGCTTGTAGGTTCGACATCGTTTTCTTTGTTCGGTACATTTGGTAACAACGCCTTTTCATCAACTACTTTCCCAACTGGGGGCAACCCCTATTTCGGACAACCTATTCCTATGCAGGATACTATTCCTGCACAGGGGGCACACCTAGGAACTTCTTCCGCATTAGGGCCTTGGAATTCTTGGTAGGGATCCATTCCCTCGTCAGGAATGTCGATCTGGGGTAATTCTTTTCACAATCAATGGAACCCTGGACAAAGTACTATGCCTATCCCCAAAGGACTGACATGGGGCAAGCCTTCCCAAATTCCTTCGAATGTAATGCATGCCCAACCATATATGTCCTATTTTGGAAATTAGTCGATGATGTCTCCTCACACAAAAAATCCATATGCTGACCATGGCCATGGTTTTTACCAGAACCCACGCTAGCAGCCGAACTTTTCCTGGCAACCTGGTGCCATTCAAACTCCAGGCCCCTTTTTCCAAGGTTATCACTAACAACCCAAACTACCTTTCCTGGAAACCTTTCATTTGCCATATTTGACAAGGTTGTTGAATGACCCTATCTATCACGATCCGCGTTGGCCTCCTATGCCGACGAAGTTTCCCTTGGACATACCAAATTTCGAAGATAAGCCTGACGAAGATCCAGGAGATCCTGTGACTACCTTTCACCTTTGGTGCTCATCTAACTCATTGAAAGATGACTCCGTAAAATTGTGATTGTTTCAACGTACTCTCATTGGGAGTGCCACAAAATGGTACATTGAGCTCAACCACTCAAGATACTCTTCCTTCGGTGAATTGGCAATGGCCTTCCTAAACCATTTCCAATTACCTGTGAGATACGATGTTGGCACAAAATTGTTGGACAATTTCTCACAGACAAAAGCAGACCATATCTCGGATCACATCTGAGAATGGAGACACCATAAGAGTTTACTTAAGGTACCAGTCCCACCATCATTCCTTCTTGAGTGGTTCCTTAAGTCTTTGGTCCCACATTTATCCAAGGACATCGCGACTTCAGGAGTGTTTTCCGAAGAAGACACCATCATGAGAGCTCAAGAGATTGAGCTCATATATTCTCAATCTGGTTTATTATACGAGATCTTTCCAGATGCGCGATGCTCAATACTTGATAAAACCAGACAGAGAGTTGGACCACATGCCGATGGTATTATTGGTTCAACACAAACATAGCTCATTGAACAACTGACGAATAAATTGCAACAATTGTCTATACAACACACAACGGATAGCCAAACTACTGCTCTGGCTGATCCCCCTACCAAAACATCGGATGTACACATAGTGAAATCGACTAATCCAAAGGCCACCCAGTAGCCTAAAGAAAAGAAAAAACAACGAAATAAGGGTAAGGGGGATAAGAAAACCACCGATAATGTTGGCGGGGGAAAGACTGAGAAACGGAAGGCGAGGTATCCCTGCAACCTGTGCGCGGAAGACCACCTGACCCACCTATGTCCCCGGCTTGTAGAGGCCCAATAGTTTGTGACACAGCAACAGCCTGTTGTGTTAACCAATCCATTTCAACATGGGCAAAATCTAACCCAAGCCTCTACAAGCATGGAAGGGGGCAGCCAAGGACCCTCTCCATCTTCGAACAACCCCGCGTCTGCGAATGTATATATGGTAGAGGGTGATGCTTTTATATCAACTAGAGCGCATGACTATAGTAAACCAAGAACTTCTGAGAAGGGAAAAGAAGCCGAACACCCATATCTTCCTCTATAGATTGAGAATACATTGGTAGAAACAATGACACACACCCACAAAGGTACGTTCATAAGAGCTTCTCACAACCCAAATGCAAGGGCCACCGAGAATTATTCTGTGGTGGAACATTTATCACAAACTCCTTGTGCGATGTCCACTTTGGAGGTCCTCCAAAGCTTACCTTCCCAGAGGAAAGCCTTGTTAACCTCTTTAGTATCTACTGAGACTTATAATTCAGGTATAATAATGTTGGATACAACCGACTTAAAACCTCATCTTCCTTACCACGTAGCGTTTCAGATAGTAGTGGCTTATCCCACAAAAAATTTTACTCGGAATATCTTCCACATGGTGGTTGATGAGGGAGCCTCGACATGCGTTATGTCGTTGGCATGTTGGAAGGCCATTGGCCAACCCGTTTTGTCTCTGTCACCTACTCTCCTCACTGCCTTCGATGGTCGTTCATTCTGACCACATGGTATCATTCCCTCTTTCCCCATGTAGTTAGGAGGGAATATTGTGTGTATCGAGGTAGAAGTAGTCGACACGCCCCTCGACTATAACCTCTTATTAGGGAGCAATTGGAATTATGCCATGCAAGCTGTGGTTTCTACAGTTTTTCAGGTCTTGTTGTTGTTGGCAAATGCTTAACAGGTAGCGTATGCTTGTCATTGATGGAAAGTACAATAGTGAAGATGGCAGGATCAGAATGCGCATCGATGGACAAATAGGAACAATGTAGGCTCAGGAGGAATTAGCGCAGAGTCAAAATTATTCCAAGTAAGAAGGATGTGTAAGCTGGGAGGAGAAGAGTCAGTGACCGTTGGATCCCATTCAAGTTTCCCGAAAGAACGAGGGTCGTCAGATATGAATGAAGACAAGATGAGTGCACTGAAGAGGAGGACAGAGCTTAGTCATTAGATCTAAGCGCAATACCCAACCATCGTCAGATCAAGGATAACCTGCACGCTTTTTAAAGTACAAGGAGAAGTGGGAGTAATCGCGATGTGCAAAGTCACGATCTAATCTGATTCGTAGAGATCTAGGTTGATCTGAACCGTTGATCAAACTCCACATCGGAGTTTCGCAAATCGTGACTTTGAAATGAAAAAGTCACTTGACATCAGGAATGTCGATTTCGTGATTTAATCGTAGCCGCTGAATAAAGATCGCATCTAGACCGTTGATTCAAGTCTGTATCGGAGTTTCGGGGATTCCAAATTCATGAGGCAAAGAACACAATGCAACGAGAATCCCAATTTCGCGATATGAGAAATCACGAGTGAATCTGGACCGTCAGATCTAGAAATGATCAGGACCGTAGATGTAACTCCATATCAGAGTTTCGGGGATCGCGAATTCATGAGGCAAAGAACTCAATACAACAAGAATCCCGATTTCACGATGTGCGATATCACAATCCAATCGTGGCCGTTGAAACAAGTTCATATTTGGATCGTTGGTTCAACTCTGTGTCGGAGTTTCGCAGATCACAACTTGGAGAGTCGAGATGCCTCATCTCTAGACTCACAAAATACGAAATCGTGAAAGCGCCTTATGCATAAGGTTGTGGTCACATCCCTTGGTCACATCAGCGAGAGATGGATAGATGTCAGAGGACAAGGAGGAGCCGAGTCTTGTCGCACGGTCATGTGGAGAACGATACAAAAGGTGACACAATAGGAGTGGGGCCCTTCGTGAATACTCCACCATTCCGGACCCCCCCCCCATATTAAAGACAGAAAGGCAAGGGGGGTCCGAAAACGCATGAGAGTTGTTGATCTGAACACTTTAATCCTGACCGCTCAAAAGATGTGTGCCCAATTCCAGA
>ML780579.1:756687-808090 GCA_009831015.1 Picea engelmannii
AATGGAAAGGGGGCTCCGGAATCGAATCCAGACTGTAGATCTGAGAGCACAAATACTGACCATCTAGATTTGCTCACCGCATATCCAATGATGTAAATGAATTTAAACAAGATCGGAGGGCTACTAAGGCACGACGCAGTGAGACTGCCAGAAACCATTGATGACGTCTGTTAGAGAAGTCGAAGAGACCGTTGTGTGATTTCTAGAGGAGATGAAGAGCTCCAAGCTTCATCCAAATGAAGAAAGACTATTCTTAGAAGGGATTGACAGATGGATGAGCATGGAAGCCTGTAACTAAAACAAAGAAGGTGATCTCGACCGTCATAGAGAAGATGAAGAATCTCAACTACTAGAGAGACTAAGGAATCTCAACATAACATCCAGTGATGTTGAACACGTGGGAAAATGGCCAGAGAAGCTGAAGAGTCACGATGATAATCAGACAGAGCACTCGAGAGGTGGAGGATAACGGTGCAGAGTCAACATGCAGAGGCATTGCGAACACTGCACGCACAAGGTGCACAGAAGCTATAAATACACAGTACAGAGAAGAGATGGGTTTGTTGTTGTTGTTACTGTTGGAGGTTGTTGTGATTGTTGTTGGTGAAGATAATTCATGGTTGAAGAAGGATCAGAGTGCATCAGTTGAGGAGCTAAGAAGAGGAACTGTGCGGTGACTGGGCATAGCGCACAGAGCAACGAAATGCAGCAGAACAGTGATAAGTCAGGTAAGCCATCGTCGAACATCATATCACTGTAATAAATTCAGTAGCAAAGATTTATATTTCAGGGTTGTTGGGAGGAGCTAGGGAGGAATAGTGTCCTCAAAAGTTCATGTGGGTGCTTGAACACAGGGAGTTGGTGCTACAGAAACTAGGGAGTTGGTGCTTCCTTCTAGTTGGTGCTAGAGAAACCAGGGAGTTGGTGCTTCCTTCTAGTGGGTGCTAGAGAAAACAGAGAGTTGGTGCTCTCAGCAAGTTGCAGGTTGCAAAACTGAGGTTGTAGCCTCACTATGAGTTGGTGCTCATATGTATGATACTGTAAAGATTGTATCCATTACTTATCATATAAAGAAAAAGAGGTTTTTACCCTGCATGGGTTTCCTCGAGAAATATCTGTCTCTGTGTTTCTCATATATGTGAATGATGCTGAAAGTACCATTGTTTATTTCTCTTCATTATTGTGATCATCATTTAGTGTCTCTACAAAGAGTTTAAAAGAACCAAAATTGTTTAAGCACGGAAACAACTGATTCACCCCCCCTCTCAGTTGTCCAACAATTGTTCCCACACGAGGGTCGGATTGTGACCATCGATCAATTATCTTTCTCTAGACCTAACCCTTCATTGGGGGAATCCACAGTCCCGATGAATGATAATCCTCAACTAGGTGTGGTCAACGTAGGGGTTGGTTTGTGCCCATCTTTGATGGGTACCTTTGATTACCTGCCCCCTCAAGTCGATATCAAGTTTATATCTAGTCACCATAGGGTTGATATTTTTCAATTTTCGTTGTTCCGCATGACTTACTTCAACGATTCATGGATACTTCCTTCCCCATCGGCCACAATGGATGGGACAGGGCACCCGGGCATGTCCATTCCCTTGTCTGCAACTGAAGTAGTGTACTCTTTAGTCCAACAAACTTCAGCCAATACAGATCCAACTCCTGCACAGGAGTTTGATCCACTTCTAGAGCCTATTTGGTATCAGGGTTCTCTCACTGACACGAATTCATTAGACTTAATCTTTCCCTCTGATGAAGCTGTAATTGAAGCAATGACTAGTCCGGACAAACCCTGGGAAGATCTTCATCACAAATCATACTTCCTCCCAGAGTTAAGCAGAATCGAGGCCGAAGAATTCACCTGGACTATGATGAGAGATAGGTCTTGTCCTAGTAATCCCTTAGCTACACACGAGGTTTATGCTGAGGGTAATATGGAAATTATCGTTGAAACCTTACCGATCAATCTCTCCCGAAACCATGGTGTCATGGAGAATGTTTTCGTCGGAGCTGACTGCTCTCCCAAAGAGATTCAAATCTACACAGATCTTTTTAAATATTTTCGCGACGTTTTTGCTTGGTCTTATGAGGAAATGCCAGGCATCAATCCAAAAATAGTTGAACATGAAATCACAACTTATCCAGATGCCAAGCTTTTCCAGCAGAAGCTTCATCCAGTTAACCCCAAGAAAGTAGCAGCCATTAAGGTTGAGGTTGAGAAACTCCTAAAATCCAGTTTTATCTATCCTATCCATTTGATCCAATGGGTGTCAAACCCCGTGACGGTCAATAAAAAACAAGGCACAATTCGTGTATGTACATACTTCCATGATTTGAACAAGGCCTATCCCAAAGATAATTTTCCCACACCATTCATCGATCAGATAATTGATGAATGTGCGGGTTGCGAGGCCTTGTCTTTCATGGACGGTTTTTCGAGATATAACCAAATACAAATCAAACCTGGAGACCAACACAAATCAGCATTCATCTGTCCATGGGGTACATTCGCGTATCGTAAGATGCCTTTTGGTCTCAAAAATGTTGGAGCGACCTTTCAGCGGGCCATGTATTTTTCTTTCCATGACCTCAAGCATATAGTCGAGGCCTATTTAGATGATTTATCATCTCGATCTCACAAGAGAATGGATCATCCCACACACCTTTGACTTATCTTTGAGTGTTGTCGCTACTTCCGGATTCGCTTGAATCCAAACAAGTGCATCTTTTGCGTAACATCAGGACGCTTGTTAGGTTTCATAGTGTCAACAATAGGGATCATGGTCAATCCTCTCAACGTTGAGGCAATAATACAGTCTCCCCCCCCAGGAACAATCCTTCAACTTCAGAGTCTACAGGGCAAGGCAAATTTTTAAGACACTTCATTGCTAACTATGCCGAGATCACCAAGGGATTTATGCTCTTACTTAAGAAAGACGTTCCTTTTTATTGGGACGATGCAACTCAACAGTCGTTTTCCGCATTGAAACATGCACTCACAACTGCCCCTCTGCTCCGACCACTTAACTATAACAAGGATTTCTTATTATATTTGGCTGCAGCAGAGTCAACCATTGGCATGGTATTAGTTTAGGAAGATGACTTGTTCTCAGAATATGTTATCTATTACCTAAGTTGAGGCCTCGTAGGACCGGAACTCAATTATTCTCATATCGAAAAAATTGCGTTGGCAGCAGTCCATGCTGTTCAATGGTTCCGTCATTATGTTCTATTTCACAAGACCACCATCATTGATGTCGTGAATCCATTTCAATACATGTTGACATGAAGGGTAATAGGTGGAAAAATTAGTAGATGGATAGTCGTCCTCCAGGAGTTTGACTTAGATTTCGTTTCAACGAAATCCAAAAAGTCACTGGTCTTCACAGAACTTATTTCGAAACTTCCGATTGAGTCAGGTGATCTTGTGCTTGAAGAGTCTCCTATTAGAGGAGATATGTTTTTTATCACCTCTTCAGATCCTCGGTATGGAGATATAATTATCTATCTCCAGACTTTGAAGTGCCCCACCTCTGCTTCTCGTGATGAGCATTGACGCATATGCCATCAGGCTAAGAATTATCTCATACTCGATGATCCATTGTATCGGAGAGGCGTAGATTGCATCCTGTGCCGATGTCTCACTCACGAAGAAGAAATTATCGTGCTTAATGATTGCCATACCGGAGCCTATGGCGGTCATTTGTCTGGGTTGGAAACAACCCAAAATATTCTATGAGTAGGTTACTTCTGTCCGACACTTATCAAATATTGTATCGAATTGGTCAAGAAGTGTCACCCGTGCCAAATCTTCTCTCAGAAGATGAGGGCACATCCCGCTCCCATGTTTCCTGTCATCACAGTTGGTCCCTTCACCAAGTGGGTTATTGATTACACTACATGCAACCCTCCTTCAGCAAGGGGGCACTACTATATCATCGTAGATATAGACTACTTCACAAAGTGGGTTGAAGCTATGCCAACGTTTAAAGATGATGGAGAGACTACATCTCTCTTTTTATTCAATCATATAATAGCAAGGTTCGGCATCCCGAGGGAGATTGTCACTAACCATGGCAGTCACTTTTAGAACCATATGATGACTGAGTTAACATCAAATCTTGGGTTATAGCAAGAACATTCATCACCCTACTACCCCCAAGCAAATGGTCAGGTGGAAGCTGTAAATAAAACTCTTAAGACCATCCTACAACGAACAATCAACTCAGCCAAGTCAAATTGTCATTTGATGTTATACTCGACATTATGGGCCTACCGAATGTCTGTTAAGACTGCAACTAGTTTCTCACATTTTCAACTCGTATACGGGTTGGAAGCAATATTTCCTATCAAATGTCAGATCCCATCCCTAAAGTTGGCAGTACAATTATTACCAGACACTTCTCCACTTGAAGAATGGTTAGTATGCCTTGAGCAGCGTCGTGACGCGGCCCTGGCTAACGAGACTCACAAACATAAAATCAAGTGTTAGTATGATAGGTATGTTAGTCCTCATATTTTCTCTTAAGGTGACCTTGTCTTGGTCTATGACCAAGATAAGGATCCCCTAGGGGCAGGAAAATTCAAACCCATGTGGTTCAGACCTTTCATCATAAAAGAGGTTTTAAAAAAGGGCGCTTATCGTCTGGTTGAATTTGAAGGGAATGCTTTGGCAGAGCCTAGAAATGGGCTCTACCTCAAGAAGTATTACTCATAGGTAGGTCACCGTGGGTAACTTTTTGTAACATATGTATAGTCGTTGTAATGATGTTATCTTTCATCACTGTGGCAGATGTCAAGTTATTCCGAGGTGTTCGTTGGGTATGCAGACGTGCTAGCTTGGACACTCGGAGGCTTGCCTCTGTAGCTTGGGTAATCTTTACACCTCAAGGCCATTTATTATCTTCTGGAGGTATATGCTTAGGTGACACCACAAACAATTTCGTCGAGTATAGTGCAGTTATTGACTTGCTTCGTGATGCTTTGTCATTTGGTATATCTCATCTCCAAGTCTATCTCGATGCTCAGCTTGTTGTGTCTCAGTTAAACAGAGTATACTAGGTTCATGATCCGAATTTACACCGACGATTCCTTAGGGCATGTCTCTTAGAACGAAACTTTGATTATATTACATATTTTCATGTTCCTGGGAGATTAAACCAAGTTACAACTACTCTAGCTAATCGAATTTTAGATTGACATCTTGCACACATATGAAAGAACATTCACACAAACATGTAAATACATTTTTTTCACACATGATCCATAAGACACAAAAGACATAAAAATCCATATATAATATCATAAAGTAACCAAAGTACACAGATGGATGCAAGCGCCTCAAAAATGTGACCAATAACGAGTCACAGGGCTTATGCACTCAAAAAATATATACAGGTAGTGCTCATGGTATGTGAAATGTCTAACTAAGGTCAGGACCTGTGGGCCTTGTTATACTGATTCACAACGTTGGCTAAACGCCGAAACAACTGGACCCACGTCCGTGGTGCCCCCACTACATGAGGCTGCATAGATGGTGGTAGGTCCTCAATCTCTGCCATCGGGACCATGTGAGTGAGCGCAGTAAAGTTCCGCTCGACTCGTCTCAATACTCTCTCAGCCTTCCTGGCTAGAAGATCTCCTGCTACTGTTGGTCCCCCTACGGCGGCAGGTGCGGCCCCTGGCTAAGGATGACGCCTATTCCTCGCATAGTTAGCCAGCCACACTGGTCCTACATCTACACACAACGAACACATATCCGTCAAATACTCTGGTACAACAAAAAAAAAAAATGACATATATAACAAAAACAACATAAAAATTACATATGTTTAACAAACAAAAAACAAAAACCTGCAAAGATGGAGACTTACCCATCTCTCCTCTCTCCTCACCAGGAGGTACTGGTATCTTAGGATCCCTTGAAAAATCAATCCCTGCATAAGGGTAATCCTCGATAACTGGGATCTGTCGCAATAGCCAGGCGAAGAAATCATCATCGAATGACTCATTAGTCCTTCCACCAACCTATTGTGGCAGCAATACTGCCCATATACACATAGTAGGAAGAGAGGCATGATGTCCTCATACCACTACTCGGGGACTAAAATTTAGAACTCTCTCAAAAAAGAACGATCACAGAATGGTCCCGAACCCAAAGTTCCTCTATGTCCACAAACAACAATCTATCAACTGTCTCTTCATACACTCAAGCAATGTGGTACTCCAATCACAAATTTGTGCATTTAAGCACTAGACTGCACAGTTCATCTGTACCCGAGATGCCTGATGCAAAGATGCAAAACCAATGATTCACCCAATAAGAAACACTATCGCTTGTAGTGATAAGTCAGTAATCTTTCTTATGGGTACCTGGGAGCTCGAGAGGTCTGTGTCAGCTGCACAGTAAATACCTATCAATTCCGCTATGTTATGCGACCCTGAAGGAAAAGTCCGGAAGTTGACTGTTTTCCCTCTTTGAGAGAGGCCAATCAAAAAATAAATTTCCTCGGTCGTGGGCACCAATGACTGCCCCTCTAGCATGAATGCCTCTGCATCCGGATGCCAGTAGTCAACCAAGGCATTCAGTAGCCTAGGTTGTGCCCGCATAAAAGGACATAGGAAGAACTTGAGTAACCCACATTGCACCAAGGAAGCCACAACATTGGGGTCTTCCCCCACCAACTCACTAACCTCTTCATGCTCTCTTTCTCTCCAGTGGACATACATCCTGCAAAACACCAAGATTCAGGAGGGTTAACCCTTGTTTTCTAAGAATTTTTCATTCAAAAAGGGTGTCCGCGCGTGTTGTAATAGTGACAGTCGCATGTACACGTGTACAGAGTTTACTCTGCCTGAATGTACACATGGGCTATCCTGAGACAACGTGCGTGGAACTAGGGCTGACCTTTTGAAGGTCGACGCCACCCTAAGAGATGAAACCTAAAGAAAAAAGAAAGACTTAAAATGCAAGATAAGAGACTTTGTACTTACTTGGTCCAGACATAAGTTCGTTTCGTCCACTATAGCTCTCGAAATCACCACTTTTGACAAAGGGGGTTTTTTGGCTCCATAGTCAATTTCCAAATCAGCAATGGTGATAATGAGCTGCCAGCTTCTATTTATAGACTTTTTGGCCTCTGTTTGTCATTTTTTTTGCCTCCCTTATCATTTTCTTTAAACCAAAAACCATTTAGAGTGATTCAGGAGTTGCATGGGAGGGATATGATCAGGTATCGGGACAATTTTTTGGAGTTTTGGGTAATTTTCGACGATCTGTGAATTTTTTTTTCTTCGAGGATCAACTTGAGCATGTAGGTTAGGTGTCTACCCTGACTTTTGTATCTTGTTGTCTTTTTCCTTTTCCATAGGATCGATCCCATCAGTTTGTGACACGAAACCATCATAAATTCTTTAGAGGTGTCGTGACTTGGTGGTAGAGCTTACCGGAACATGGATGCCCTAGGTAGATCCTGGTTGCATTATGGTATCTATGCTGTCTCTAATCACTGTAGGCTCGGGAGTCCTTGTTGTTTTTCCTGATTACGAGTTTGAGCCTCATTTGCATGATTCCTTTTCACTCTTGACCTCACCCTCGGGACTCCCAAAAGATATAACAGGTCTTCTTTTAAGCCCTTTTTAGACCCTCTAAATATGAAAAGATTGTCGAGCAATCTTGTGGCCTTTCACGCTCGTTAAACTGAAATTTGAAGTCACGTTTGTCCGGCGGTAGTTTACCCCTTTTTTGGTCTGGACAGTCAACTGTACGAACAAAGGTATACTCTATAGAACTTTAGTTCTCTAGAAGAGTACTCTCAAGTATCATTTTAACCCTTTTTTCAGACCCAAGGGACTAAATTTACAAAAAAGGAACCCCCACGGAGTCCATAGTTAAGCTCTTTTCAGACTCCCTAAAATTGAAAAGATCGTCGAGTGACCTTATTCTCTCACACTCGTTAAACTGGTCCAAAATCACATTCCTAACGGAGTCCATAGTTAAGCTTTTTTCAGACTCCTTAAAAATGAAAAAATGGTCGAGTGATCTTGTCCTTATCACACTCATTAAAATGGTTTTGAATAAACATCTTGTTGGTGCTAGTTTACCTCTTTTTCGAACCGAGTAGACTACCTTCGAAAAAGGTACCCCAATGGAGTCACCTTTTACGTTTTTGTAGACTCTCTAAATATGAAAAACCACCGAGCTTACCTTCTTTGGGCTCGTTAAACTTACATCGAAGGATGTTACCATTGTGTGTTTTATTAATCGCATTTGCATAACCACATCTTTGGCCTAATGTCGGCTCCATGTTGCTCTCAACTGAACCATCTGAAGCATGCCTCATACGCAAGCCCTATAGCACTTTGCCTCTGCGTCTTGACACCTTTGGCCCCTGGAGGATTTTTCCCGAGTGTCCTTTTCTTGCATATGTCTCTTTACCCTAAACATCCTTATGTTCCATACGCTTGGAACTAGTGTGTTTGCAACACTCAATTCTCCTTTGTAACCTAACATTCTTTTATTCTTTTTTCCAAAATTATTGAAAAAGACAAAAAAAATCAAATATACCCCAAAAAGAGGAAGGGAAAAGTATTTTCTTTATTAGTAGCATAATGAGCCGCCCTTGGATAAAGCACATCTTTCCATTTGTTCATCAAACTCTGGGATTTAATATGACCTCGGGAAGATTTTCTCACTACATAGAGATGTGTCCTCCTCCATTTGGTTATTCTTCCGAACATATGGAGAGTTTGCGTTGTCTCCTGCCTCGTAAACTTATGTTATTTCCATGCTGCCTGAGTCTCATCATTTTTCATGCTTTTGTCCAAGGGAAGTTTGTCACCAAGCCTGAGTCAGCCCCTCTGCAGTTTGTCTCTTTCCCTCATACCCGACCATCATGAATGTCCAATCAAGTCCTTGCTTGAAATCAACGAAGCCTTCAGTTTGATCATCAAGATTATCTATTCCATGACCGACGAGCCATCGAAGACCTCTGGGTAGTAAAGTTGTACACTCATATTACACTCCTACTCGAGTTTTGAAGATTTTTTGAAGTTGTTGCTCAAGCTCTGAAGATCTCATCTCTAGCCATCAGCCCATATTAGCTTCTAGAAGATGGATACTCTATATGTATATCTTTTTTATTTTGAGATGTAGCTCCGTTGTGTATTGTTCGCAGCTACACTTTATATAGTTATTTGACATGGATCTACAGTGTATTTGATTCATAACCATGATTCTATTTTATCCCGAGCATGGGTATGCCCGCCTCGGTGAGACATTTGTTATTTTGCAAACGACGCCTCCCAGTTCCTGGTCCTTGGGCTCACTTGTTCGACACATCAGTAAAGATTGGTAATGTATTTCAGCCATCAGATGCTATTTTGACCTCACACATTAGGGGGCATCTGTTATAACCCTAATTTGCACCATACATGCTTACCTGGCATTAGGCCATCTCAGATCCCTTCTTTGCCAAAACACTTTTGAACAACTCTTTAAAAAACCTCTTTTATAAGGGCCCATGTGCCCTACTCCATTATTGCATGCATGTACACGCTATCTGACCTAAAATAGCCCGCGTGTACCTACAAAAGCACGAAAAAAGGAAAGTTGTCAACGAAACACACATCTTTGGGTGAGTTAACTAAAACTCTCAGCCATGCATGGCCGAGGGTTTGTCCAAATACCTAGCTTTTTCTAGCCTATAAAAGAAGGGTTAGGGTTCCCATTTGGAGGAGGAGAATAATAGTAAAGAAACTCTACCCAATTGTACATTCCCATTGTCCCAACCCTTTAGCCATCCTTGTGCAAAGAGAGATACAAAGAAAAGAAGTTGGAGGACATTTAAAGAGGAGCCCAGGATCAGGTTCGTGGAGCAGTGGACGGTCTCGACATTGTAAGTTGATTCATTAAAGTTAATAATAAAGAAATTATTTTCCCATCCCACTATATGAGTTCTTCATAGTTTAGTGAATATATGTTTGAATATCTAACACATTAATCTGTAGAACAAATGCATGTAGAGTTTGTTGTTTGTTTTGTACGCAGGTCAGTCTTGAGATGATAGCTGCTAACAAGCGATCAAGCGTGAAGAAGGATCGACATAGAACGTCCGAAACAAGGTATGTTCATTTAACCATGTATTTGCTTAAAAGAAATGGGGACTAGGTCTGGGACGACAGATGAAAGTAGGATTATTTCAGTCTTACCTGCATGCATAATATAACCCTAAATGCTAGTTCGTAGGGGGATTTCCCACCACAACAAGCTGTTGTAGCTAGCAGATCACGTTTGGCTTGGACTATCTCTTGGTTAGGGTTTGGACTATCTGATCAGCTCTTGTTGGTGCGCTATCCTTGGGGAAAGGTGTGCTACCCTTTGTTTGGCTATTTATCCTAGGGTTTTCTTCCAGAGTGATTCTCTATCAAGGTTAAGGTGCTCAGAGGGTGGCGTCGGCCTATGGTTGGGTGACAATAGAGATATTGTTAATGGTAAAGCAAACACATCCTAGACCACTCCTTCATAAGGTCTGGACCGGTCAAAAATACTTATTCAAAGGTGGAAGATAGTGTAGATTAGTTTGGAAGCTAAAATACCTAAAGATACACACAAAAATCTAGATAAAGGAAAGGAATTATAGGAACTTTCTAAATCTAGAAAAGCTAGAGGTAGATATAAAAGAAAAACTTTTGCTAGTGGCGGGTGGTGATTCATCCCCAAAAGTGGAAAGAAAACTTATATCTTGTAACAAGAAAGAAATCGTCTATTAAAAGATAAAGAAGAATTGTGGAGACAACGCAACAAGGCGATATGGATACAAAGCGATGACCAAAAAATGAAGTTTTTTTATCAATTCACCTGTTACAGGAGAAACCAGGAAACATGTTTGGGGGATTTTAGATGCCAGTGGGACATTGCACACTGGTCGGGAGGCAATAAAAGATGAGGAAGTGAATTATTTTAAAAATTTCTTCAAGGCTCAAGATCTTCATTCAACAACAAAGCAATTCAGAATCGAGGGACTTTTCTCTCAACTGGTTGATGAAGAAGAAGCTATCTCACTTCATTTCCTTGTCAACTTGGGTGAGATGAAAGAGGTTTTGTCTCTGTTCAAGAAAGATAAAAGTCCAGGGCCAGATGGCTAGACAATCAAGATTTTTACACATTTTTTTGATTTGGTTGGAGTCAATCTCTTAGATATGGTTGAGGAATCGAGAATGAAAGGTTTGATTTTAGGGGGCCTTAATTCCACTTTTTTAGCACTAATTCCTAAATCAAATAAGCCTACTACTTTTGGGGATTTCATACCTATCTCCATATGCAACCTTTGTTACAAATTAATTTCAAAAATCATTGCAAATCGAATTAAACCTATCATTTCCAGATCACTTTCAGCTGAATAACTAGGCTTTTTGAAAGGCAAACATATTCAAGATTCCATTGGTAGTGCACATGAGTGCCTCCATAGCATTGAAAAAAAAAATTAAATCACTTGTTCTGAAGTTGGATCTTCAGAAAGATTACGATTTTATATCTAATGGGATTTGTTAAGGATGATCTTAATACAAGTGGGCTTTGGTATTCAACTCACCAACTGGATTATGAGTTTTGTTATTTCCTCGACATTTGCTGTAATACTAAATGGTGAGGAAACAAAATTTTTCAGAAGTGGTCGAGGTTTACACCAAGGGTTCACGTTATCCCCCCTACTGTTCATATTGGTTTTGGAGGGTCTAAGCTTATTACTAAAAGAAAGAAAAGAGGAAGGGAAACTAGCAGGTACAAAGGTGTCCAGAATGATAAAAATTGTCCACTTATTCTTTGTGGACGACATTTTAATCAATACCAATGCCACATTACAAGAATGGATAGAAATTGATAGACTCATTAAATTGTTCTATAAAGCTTCGGGTCTACAGGTAAAGGAAACAAAATCAATTGTTCTATATGAGGGGTTATCGGAAGTGGAATTAATCCCCTTCAAGTCAGCTCTCCCTTTTAACTTTACAGATCTATCTATTGGTTTCAAATATCTTGGTTATTATTTAAAGACAGGGTTGCACAATGTTGAAGACTGGAACTGGCTGCTGGCAAAGGTGGAGAAAAAAATTGGTGTTTGGTGCAATAGATGGTTATCCTTGGGTGGACAATATATTTTAATGAAATTGACTTTGGAAAGTCTTCCGATATATTGGGTGTCATTGGCGACCATCCCCGGCTCAGTATTAAACAAGATCAGGAGAATTATGTTTAATTTCCTTTGGAAGGGTAACAATGATACATTTCATTACCATCTCTGTAGGTGGGAAACTCTTCCAAAATGTAAGAAGTGCAGCGGTTGGGGACTGCAATATCTTCCACTTCAACAAGGCCCTGACCACAAATACACTCTGGAGGGTTTTAATGCGGGATGGAATCTGGCATAATGTTATTAAAGACAAATATCTTCCTTTCTCCATTGTTACAAATTGGCATAGATCACCTTCTTTCAATCTAACAACAAATTCAAGAATCTTGAACAACCTTATAAAATCAGTCCACTTGATCACACATTGGCTTAGTTGGATCCCCGGAACGTGACATCTTCTTACTCTCGGTAGAGACAAGATCTTGGGATTGGGAGACAGATCTTGTCTATCGCCAACTCTTATATCCTTATTAAGGCAAAAAAGGATTATTGTACTCTCCTAGACAAGAGGGCATCTAGAACAAAATTCCTCTTCAGCCAACTGGTATAGAAGCTAGGAGCTAGGTCTTTATGGGTGAATTGGTTGCAGAATGGGATCAGTTTCGTATTGCTCTTATTAGTATAGGAGCCTCCATTCAAGAACATGACGATGAACTGATGTGGACTGGTAGAGATACTTTTGGGTCACTTACAGTAAAAAATGTTTATATGGCTCTTCTTTCTACCCAGAGGTTCCCGAGATTTGATGGTTGGAGGCTAAAAATTTGGAAATGGGAAATACAACTCAAAATCAAATTGTTCATCTAGTTGGCAGCCGAGGATAAGATATTAACTTGGGATATTCTTCAACAAAAGGGCTAGGAAGGCCCAAGCCAATGTCAATTATGCAAGAAAAATATTGAAAATATTAGTCATCTCTTCATACACCACATCTTCACAAAATCAATATGGGAAAGAATTAATACTATCCAGAATTAGAAAAGTGTTTGGAAAGGGAATTCACTGACGGATTGTTTTAAATCTTAGACAGAGAACAAGTCTGTCTCCTCTATTCTACCTGCCCCTATTTATTGGTTTATATGGATTGAGAGGAACACAACAACTTTCGAGAATACTTCTCCTTCTATCCTCTCGGTGGTCACCAAAACTCTTGGCTCACTTAGAAGACACCCTGTAACACAAAAACTTATCCCAGTTTGAGCTTGTTTAATTTCTCAACTTGCTGATAATACTCTTGCATGTTTTAATGGGGCAACACAAGCAGGTGGAAAACAATGTGGAGCGCAGGGGGGATTAAAAATGCCAGATTTATCAGTTTATAGATGAGTATTGAACTGTGGGAAGGCACTAATACAAAAGCAAAGCTTCTAGGTGTATGGGAAAATCTTACACTGGCAACACATTTGTCACTTCAAAAACTCCAGGTTTTGGGAGATTCTAAGGTCGTCATTGATTGGCTAACTAAGAAGGGAAGACTACGGGCTAGTGCTATTGAAGGTTGGAAACTCAGAATAATGGAATTAATAAAAGACTTTCATGAAATTAGTTTCCAACACAATTACAGGGACCACAACAAGGAGGCAGACCTTTTATCAAAGCAAGCTCTACAGGAACCCGAAGGAAAAATTACCTATTACAAATGGGTAAATAGACCTAAAGGTCCCAAGAGGCACATCTTCCTTTTCTAGTTGTGGTCCGTTTAAAATTTTTGTTTTGGCCAAGCTCCATTTTTTAATTTTTTGGCTTTATTCTCATTGTATCTTTGGATATGTAGTTCGTTTAAGCCACATGTGAGGAAATATTGTGTTTTCTTTTTTGCTCCTTTTATGGAATATCGGCCAGCTAAGATTTGTAAGGATTCATATATCCCGAAGTATTTTTGAAATCTTGTTTTTCCTTGGAAAGTTTCTATAGGATTTTCTGTTTGGTCATTGAAGATGTAAAAAATTATATTTAATAATATAATTGAGCAAATTTTGTATTGGAAAAAAAAACCTACATTACATTCTCAATAGTCTAGTAGATATTATAGCAACCTTTTAAGTTTTGGCTATTTTTCAGGGTCTTATCTGTTTAATTGTCAAATATAACACAAAATTGTTGGATAGGTACATTTGATTGGTTAAAACTGTATTCAAAAATACAATTTAAACAACAGAAAATTGAAATTTCATCCAAATTCTGAAGAAAAAAAAATACCAAACCTAAAACCTTTAAAAAACCTCAAATATTATTGACATCCATCGCAATTTCTTTCATGTGCATATAACACTCGGTGACATGATAAATCTATAATTTCGATCTCTTTGGATCAGCCCTGGCTAAGTATTAATAAAGGCATTCACTTTACTGTTCATGCTTCTGGACAGGAATTTCATGCAGATGGGAGGATTCACTTTAGCCAGAGCCAGAATCGAGGAAGGAAGAGTCCATATGCCATCTCCGCATATGAGACCAGAAGCCACTGCAGGAACGATTAGGTCAGCATTTTTGCGGTTGATCTTCTGCCAAACGAATACAATGGCCGTCCCCACGCACATATCGATGGCGAAGTAACCTCCAAGGTAGAAAGTTATACCCATGGCCATCGGCAGGGGAATATACTGAGACACCTTTTTGGGTACACAGTCTCTTATCAAGTTGATCACTATGGCTGCTGCGAAGAAACAATAACAGATAGTGAGGCAGTGCTTGGGAAGGGCACCAAATCCTTCTACTCCTAGGATGGCCATATTTCTAAAAATCAGTGCAAAGGGGGCCGGATATTCTCCATTTGGATCTCCCACATTGAAGGCCTTGTAGAATAGCCAGAAGGTACAGGGTGCTATTATGCATCCCATGGCGGTCCCAATCAATTGACTCACAAACATGGATCTTGGGGATGACAGGGTCAGGTATGCAGTCTTGAAATCCTGCATGAAATCTGAAGCAGTAGAGACTACTGACATCATTACTCCACAAGCAGCTAAGCCTACCAGTACACCGCCATCGTCCTTCCCTGCCCATGCTGCGAAGATGAAGATGGCTAGTTGCCCATAAGTTGAGGCCATGTTCCAATCTGTGAGCCCACATCCATATGCGTTGCAGAAACCCAACACGGGTGCCACTATGTAGGCCACCAAYACGAAGTACCATTTCACAGGATGAAAAATCTGTGGCATGACCCCTATGGATATGGCAGCAAGGGCCACATACCCAGCTCCGGCCATCCATAGGGGTATACTATCCTTCATAAACATCTCGTTCCGCCGCTGCTCATCATAGGGAATTGCTGCATCCACTGGTKGTTCATTTCCCTCACTGGTWACAACTGGAAGACCATTTTGGGTCCTCTTTTTCTTCCATTGACTATATATAGTGGTCACAGTAATGTACARGATTCTGACGAAATTGTATAGTCCGTCACCCAATATGAGAGCAACAGACACAAAGACCCTGTAACCTTGGAGGCCCTGAATACTGTGGTCTGGGGCAGTGTACCATTCTCCTTTCTGGTTATGTATGAGAGGCCACATGAAACCCCAAGAGATGACTGCTCCGAGCAATATGGACAAGTTTACCAAGTGTGGRCAGATCATYCCAGATCCTACATATGTCATGCTGAAGTCGAAGTAAAATCTGCAATACACATATATTTGGGTTAAGTTTTCATTGCCTAGTGTTGAAGTTTAAAGAGATGGAAAAATACAAACTAAAAGAAATGGAAAAATGTAAACTGAGAGGAGCTTCAAACCCTTAAATTATTCAATATAATACAATGAAAAACATATAAAACTCAAATACATACTTTTGATCCCGAGCTTTTAATCCAAAAGTAGGAAACTTCACAAAGCCACAATCGTCACCAGCTGCAAAAAACCACTGGAAGAAACCCCAGAGAAAACTGAATGTAAAGTATTTTCCCAGAGCTCTGACTTGTTTCCTGCAATATAAGGGCAATTCACTGTAAGATAAAAAAAATCATGGATATATAAAGCCGGGGATAAACTAGAATGTGATTATATCCATTGGATGAAGTTCAGACATCTGTAAAGTTTGAACAGTATTATATTCTGCCATTACATTAGCATTACCTGGCTAGCTTGTCTCCCTGAGGAGTGTGGAATCCATTTATGAGAGTAGCTGTTGCTGTACCACTTGGATAAGTGAGCTTATAGTCTATCACCATTATCTAATAAGCAGCCAAGAAAAAATGAAATTCACATTCACTGCAAAGAAGCCCAAAATAAAAATAAAAAATAAAATTCCGAATCGCCTATATCAAAACTACACTCATTCACACGATTCCAAACTTCTTTACCTTCCGAAGAGGCACCACAGCTAACGGTCCTAGAAAACTCACGGTGAAAAGAAAAACAATAATCCAACTCAGACTTGGATCTTTGATATTGTCTGTAGTATTCCCAGGATTACCTATGCCTGACTGTTCATAGATCTTTCTGCTCATACCCAACACGTGAAACCCAAATCCCCCTGCCATTATACCCAATATAAAAAACCAAAATGGCATAATAATTCATATTTAAAAGTTTTAGACTGATTCATACATACCGCTGAATGCAATCCCAAAACAAGCCACCGCACAGGTTTGAATCACGGTATTCTCTTGTCTGGTGAACGGAGTCGTCAATAACCCGAACTTCTCGAGGAATTTGGTCCATGTTTTGATGAAAAAGAAACCCAACAATCCGGCAGAAACATTAAGAAAGGGAAAGATTCCGGTGCTGAGTATCAATTTCATGAAAATTATACTACACATAATACCTATCAGCATGCTCACAAACATTGCTCTGAATGTGATCTGTTCCCGCCAGGGAGGCACCTTGTTGTTGTCAAAGATCCGCTCTATGCTCAGCTCTTTCTCTTCAATATTACTCGACGTTCCGTCCTTCTTTTCCGAGTTAGCATCACCAGAGCTTAATTCTTCTGGATTCATCACATTATAAACTCGTTTTACAAGCCCTTCTCGACCATGACCATCCTCTACCTCGAGGGATCTGCTTTCAGAACTGTATTGATCCATTTGGGCACCACAGAAATCCGAATAGCACTCGGATCAGCGAGAGCCAAGAAAATCCTCAAACGAGCAAGCATCCGATGATATATATCTATCTCTCTGTGTATATGTGGCCTCTCTCCGTCCCAATCCTTCGTTTTTAAGACTAATCCCTGCTGTTCTTGCGTTTGCATTTATAGAAAAACCTCCAAACCTTGTGGTTCAAGACCCCGCCTAGTCTTAGCCACGGCATATGACGTGGTAGTTTTCATTCTTCGACACAGTCGAGTTCGAACTTGACTTGCTGTGTGAAACAATAGGCATATTGACCACAAGAGGCCAACTCATAGGAAATTACGTTAGATTCTATCCATGCCGAATTTAGGGAAAAAATAATACTCCGTCGTGGACACTCGAAAAAAAATATTCGAAAAAAATTGTGCTGTAATCAATTTCTTACAGTAGCAAAATAGGCCTAAAAGTTAAAAGATGAAACGAATCCTTAAAAGAATATATTAAATTTTATTATATATTAATAAATAAACTGTTGGGCTTCATTTATCTGGTATTAATATTTTAATTTCTGTTAATCATTTACTTGGCAATCAGTTAGCTATCAAAGTAATTTTTAAATATGATTAGGTAAATGTAAAAAAGTAAACATATAAACTGATGTCTTTATAATAGCCAGAAAGTTAATGATTGAAATCACAGCCATTTATTTTGTGTGACTACTAAGAATATTCCAGCCATATTTAATCCTGTCTATAGAAAAATTATTAAGCACTAAACCTCTATTAAATCTACCCATTATCAATAGGTGTTAAGAATCTTTAGCCTCTTTTCCATACTTCCTCTTTTATTTTTTTATTTACTTGGAGATGCTTGGAATTCCTCTATTTCACAAGAAAATATGTGTTACTTTTTTTTTTTAATACTTTGTCAGGTTCCATGATGGTAAGTTATAAATCTTCGTTTCTGATTACAGAACCTCGTTCCATCTAACCATAAACCAATTAAAATAAGAGTAGTCTAAATGTTCTATTTTTAAAAAAAAATTAGCAACTTTTTTTTGTTTAATTTTACTTAAAATTTGATAAGGAATGATTGAATCTGTAGATTTGAGTGGTTAAATTTGTATAATGCAAGTGCTTCCATGATTTTTCAACACACCAAATCCATTTATATATTCAAAAATTCAATTTAAATAACAGAAAATAAAAATTTTATCCAAATTTACATTGCAATAAAAAAAACCCAAAAACTAAAACAAAATTTGAAAATCTATATTATAAACTTATATTATAAAGTGTGGATCTGATCACCCATGCACAGGGAAAAGAGTATGCACTGTGGCTCAGGCCAACAGGGGGCTTAATCATACTATGTCAGGGAACTTGATTCCGTAAGTATCACTCCGATCGTCCTGTCCGGTCGCCCGCACCTTTAGGAATTATTGGATGGGATCAAACTTTTAAATATGCTCCACTTCTTTGAAGTATCATCATCTGATCAGAATCTACAATTGTGTAATATTCTTGACGGCTTAATTTTTCTTTTTAATTTAATAGGTAATAAAAAAAAATTTTAATATTGATAATAAATAAAATATATTCATATTTGTATTAATATTCATATTTCAATAAAATAATTAAAAATTAAAAAGTTAATGAAATGTTTTTTAATTCATGGAAAATGTGTAATTATTTTTTATATTCAACATATTTTAATATTTATATTAACATAAATATTTTAATAAAATAATTAAAAGTTAAAAAAAATAATTATTAAAATATTTTATTGGTATATTGTTTAATTTAAAATATTTTATTGGTATATTGTTTAATTCAAGGAAAATGTGTAATTTCTTTTATATTCAATATAAAATTAATAATAAATGGGAAAAAGTCTATTCTGTTTTATTCAACTTATTTGGAATATGATTCTTATAATTATTTGCAAGTTTAAAATATCTACATGTGTTTTGTTTGAATTGACCTGATTGTTGAATTTTCTCATTAAATTAATGACATTCAGCATTTGATTCATATTTCAACTATTTTTTTCCAAAAAAAAATCTCAATTTTCTTAAATGAAATATTGATTAATTTATTAATAATTTTTATAAATTTTCTTAAAAAAAATATCAATTAATTTATTAATTATTTTTATATAATTCTTTTATAGATAATAAGTATCCATTTGTTGGTTATCGAATTGTTTTTTTTTATAATCATGATAAAAGTACACATAAAAAAAAGAGAAATCCGATCCATAATAAACAGTAGATCTTCGAATAATTAATAATCGGACTTCCATCCAACCAACCGACCAACCAAATAGTCTCGTTCAAGCAATATTAATTTTTAAGTAAAGGACTGCAATTACTGTTGAATCGTTCAAGCATAACTTAATGAAAAGGAGCGGAAGTTGAAAACATTGAAACGGAGATTGAGCAAGGGATTCCGAGTCAACGGGAGGCTCAAAAGGCTCGATTGGGGTGTAAAAAGTGTATGTAGTCCCGGGTGTAGCTAGTAGTCAACGGTGGGAAGGGTTTCTCGCTTAATGGTCCAACCGGGCATGCCTCCACTGATGGATATTTGCCCGATTCTCTAGAGCTCGCCGCTACCTTATATAAGAGAGGTAGGTGACCAGACTTTACGCCTTCACCCTACCGTTTATGGAGTGCTGTCCCTTTCCAACCAGACTCCAACAACCCTACTTTGTGAATGGAGTTCCTTACCGGTTTGTTCCCCCGCTCTTGCTTTACAGAATCTCACTTGGAAGTGAGACTTTCCCCCCTCCTTTCCCTGGAGCAGCAGGGTTTTTCAATAATTTTTTAACAATCTTAATTTTTGCACTTTGAAACTATAACGAAGAGAAAAAATCACAGTTTTAACAATATGGAAAAATAATAAAAATAATCTAATTATGTTTTACATTATTTTTAATCATTTCTTATAATATATTAAGTTGATATAATCATATTTTGTTTTCTAATTTGTTAATGGTTTAAAACATTGTCAAAATTATGGGAGGATTGCCCCACCCACCCATAGCATGTATGGATTTTAAATGTCTCCTTCCATTTTTACAAAAAAAAGTCCATCAAAACCAATTACACTAATAGGATTTGAATAAATTAGAAAATTATATCATTGTATTTGAAAAATTCTTTATTTTATAGATAAAAAACTTTCAAAAATTAATTTGAATTGAAATTAAATTATTATCAACCATATTTTGTTATATTTAAAAGTTTAATTTTTATTAAAAAGAAAATAAAATATTCATTCATGTTGACTCCCAATATCCACATGATTGTTTGTTAAGGGTCAAGTTTTCAATCAACAACAAGATCCATCCTTGGTTTTTACTCACCTTTTTAAGTATTTATAAGTATCTCCTCACCTCATCTCATCCTTGACTATGCCGGCAAGATGAATCCTATTTATGGACCATCCACCCCTAACAAAGAATATTAACCAACCTAAAGAAAACTCTCACCATAGAAATCCAAATCATTAAAATATTCATTATTTGATTATTTAATAAGTGAATATGTTACATATTGATCATATAGTTGTCCTCTTAAAATATTAAAATAAAAATATGTAGAATTGATCAAAGTCAAAACATCTTTTGAGAACTTACAATAATTATATTGTTTAATTTTTAGTTAACAAATGTTAATAATGACATAAGAGAGTTGTTATATAACATTTTTAGAAAATTTCATATTAAATGTGTTTTTTTTTTAATAAATAAAATACACTCTCCTTATTAATTTGACATTTGACTATAAAAAATTTCCCCAGTCTCTCATGTTCCACATAACAAACTATAAGTTTTATTTTTTATATAATCAAAAAATCTTATTTGTCTTAATATCATTGGAAAATACGGGGTGGCAGGAGCGGGAGGGGTGATCATCTGCCCACGAGGAAATCAAGTGCTATCCTTCCATTGGAATCTGGGCATTGCCACAAATAATCAAGTTGAAGCCTATGCTTTGTACCAAGGGCTCCATCTCGCCAAAAGCAGAAACATACACTCTATTTAATTGATCGGGGACTCCAAGATAATCATAGGGTATGCCCACAACAGATCCCACCCCCCAAATTTGCACTTAAGAGTCATCCTACGAAGAATTGCAGCAATTCTCAAGCTCTTCCCCAATATCCAGTTTTTTCACGTCCTTAGAAGAAACAATCACCTGGCATACACTCAAGCGAATTAGGCAATTGATCTCGAGCAAGGCACGTTAGTCGTTAATGGAATTTCCCACAACATCCCAATCCCATGACACCAAGCACTCGACAAAATGCTCCCCAGTACACTCAGCAAACCGACTGGGCCACAGTGGCGGTCAGAATTTAGACAACTTGTCCTTACGACTTTAGTGAGATACCCACCTGTCCCCCCTCAAACCTCAACACTTGGATGCCACCTCCACCTGTTCCCTCCACACACACACACCCCTCAACTTGTCCCCTCCACAAGATGCCTCCCTACACTTGTCCCCTCCATACACCCCCTACCTACACTCGTCCCCTCCACATGCCCCTACTTCCGTTTACCTCAGCTTCTTGCCACACACTCCACCTCAGTGCGCGACCTTCAACTTCCTTTCTTTCCCTCCCCAGGCTTGGGAAATCTCTTCGGTGTACCTTGGACAACTCAGAGAATTTCGAAGCAAGGAGTTCAGCCGCAGGGTGATGTCCAAAATGTACATGCCATTAATTCCAGGTGAGGTGAAGGATCCTAGCAACAGAAGTAATCATGGATCGAACATATGGAAAATTGTGGGAAAATGGATAAGTTCTGTGAATCAAATGAAGAGAAGCGAAAACATCACAGTAGGAGCGGTTCATTGGGGAAGCAAGCACATTCCTGTGAAGAACAGAGAAGAGACTCCTCCCCGTAAGCGCACTGGTGGTTTCTACAATTGGGGGAAAGTAGGGAATACACCCAAGATGAACAGGAAAATACCAAGAACTGTCTCAGTGGAGGAGCATGAACCACTGGTAAGCACTGTCCAAACACTTCAATTACACTGTAGGGCCCTCTCCACATAGGTTCTCTCAATCACAGAGATCACCATCCATCATAGGAGCAAGAAACAACGAAACAGGGACGAATGTGAAGCGCTCATGCAGCAGATAGAGGAGCTCAAATTTGTGTCCGACCCTATGTCACATGTCATGAACACTTCCCTCTCAGATGAATCCTCCTCTCCAGGACCGTGTCTTCAATTGGATCTCAACCTACGGCCTCCAATAGAGGCAAACCACACTGCACTGGACCAAAACAAAATGTAATTATATGCAATGTTTTTTTGTGCTTTTATTAGGTACTTTCTGCAAGATGTTTACCATCGATACACAAACAAACTTTAGTGTTCTAGTTAGCGCCACCCCTATTCTCCATTTCCTTCTTGGAGAACATAGGTGGGAGCATTTTGATCTCTACAATTTTTGTAACCACGACTTTACTCTCTGCCCGCGTTTCCTCGTGGCTTTTTAATATATATTTTACCCAATTTCTGTGAAAAAAATATATCATTGGAAAATAGACTCGAGGTCTTATTGCATGCTTTGCTTCATAATGTTTTATCTTTGACCTCTTGAATTAATTTCAACACTAAGGACGCGCATTAATAATCAGTGCAACATACATTAATAATTTCTCTCTTTCTTTATATCAATTTTGCATCTATTGATTGAGATCATTAAATCCATGTGTATTTAATTGGAAAATAGATGTGAAGGGTGAGGATTTCTCCATTGTCGTTTCCATTATCAACTATGATTATTGGGTTCTTTATCCATTGTTGGGGTTCTTGTACATTTTAGGTTTCATATTTCTCATTATATATTTGCAATTGAGTTCTGAGATCGTCGTACAAAGTACATACATATTCATCATCGATTCACTAGTTCACTGGCTGTCATTGTTTTCTTCATGGTCGTTGTTTGCTTCAACTTTGTAGGGTTGAAATATTGTACCTGCAATTGAGATCTACCATCATTCATAATTCATCAGTAAGATTACTCATTTTCATTCCTATATATTGTTTTCAAGTAGGAATTTTCAAAATATCAAAAGTATTTTTTTAGTGATTTAGTACTATTAAATACTTTGAAAAATGTGTTTGATTTATTTGCATCACAAAAAAACTGAAATTTTGTTTGATTTCTTTGCATCACAAAAAAATAAAAAAAATTCTTATAGGTTCCTTTGAAAAGAAAAAGATCACTACACATTCAAAATGAACAAAAACAGGTTAACAAAACTATTACAGGTTAAATTCTTATAATTTGGTAGACTTTTTCCTCTTCTCCTTCCTAATAGGCTATTTCTTCAATGATTACACATATATTGTAAGATGTTAGATCAAGTACACATATGTTGTATGTTGTAAGTGGATTCATGTACACATCTTAATAATCTCGAACCTTATTGAACCAAGTGTGTTTCATGATATAAATTAAGATGTTTTTTATTTACAAACAAATCCCATATATTTTACTAACATACCTGTTCAAATGAATTTATATCTCCCTCCCCTTTGTAGTTTAAAGACTAGAGCTACAATGAAAATGGGAAGCTAAGGCCTTCGACAGATCTTTAATATGATTTATCGGGGCATATGAACGATTTTAAGAACCAGTGGGAGGAACTACCCCATGGAGAGTCATCCCCACATTCCACCACCCAAGAATATTACAATTATTCTTTATACCACACCATATATATGAAATATTTGTGAAGGTCTAGTGAAGGGTGGAGTGAAAGGGTGGAAAGGAGATTGCCTATGAAATGTGGTGGAAACATGAAATTCCTATGTGGAGTGGGAAGGACGACATTTATTGTTAAAAAAAAAAACATTTGAATGAGAAGAGGAATAAGGTTGAATGAAATGGTACTTGGTTTTCTCCTATCTCATCGACTAGTTCGTCCAGCTCATCCAAATTGACCTACAATTTTCTGTCATTTTTGGGAGAACTGCCAAAACCACCAGGGTTTGATGAAAATTAGCAGAAGGGGTACATAAACAATGTGATATAAGTCTTGTGTGAAAAATTATGGGCACATGAACCTAGTAGAGGGAGAGTTCCATGAAAGGCCTAGAAGCACAAATTCTACTGAGAGTTCTACTACAAATGGTTTAAACACATAAACCCCTCCCCTAAAAAATATTCCTTTACGTTCTAGCCCATCCTGGTAAGTTACCTAAATAGTCCCAGATGCTTAACCACTCTTATATTCTTAACCACCTTAGAAGGCTGGACCATACCAGGGCTATAAGAAGGAAAGATGAGTTACGAGAGATATAAGTCCATTAGTTACATGCCAAAAAAGATAGATGTAAGATGAAAGAGTGATCCCATCTGTATGACCTATGCATGTCAAGGTTTATACCATCATAGGAACATAACAATCATGGCGGATTTGCATGTGTTTCATGTGACTGTGAAACACATGGGCCCAACATATTTGACAATCCATATCTACTCCCTGCCAATCCAACGAATTTGATCCTTCCTTAGAATTTCCCTCATGGGATTTACCAACGGGTTGTCATGAAACCACACTTTATATTTTTTTCCATATCCTATAGCCCATAGGGATTGCAACCTCGTGCCTTCGGGCTCAACACTTTTCCACACCATGTGATTTCTCTACAACCTATAACCCACATACCATGTCGACTTAACCTCTTGTGGAATCTTCCTGCAATCATGATCATGTGAATCTTTCCACAGACTCTTCTATGTGAGACTAATCACATGATCCTTATTGACCATTGATCCCAATGAATGGTCAGGATCAAATATCATTCTCCAACGAGTGATCAAGATTGGATATTGACACTTAGGTGATTTTTTCTCGGTTTTGAATTAGCTCCTCCAGATGGACAGATACTCAAATCCTCCTGTAGGCTATTTCCTCCAACAATGAGCTCTACTATAAGATTTGATGGTCTGTATCTAATCTCAATTCATGATGAATAGTTATCTTTGGATATCACTTGACCTCTTTTCAAAGTCAACTGAGGGTCGCATGTGTACCTGATGATCACGTGTCAGTGTCCAATTTACATACTCTTGTTGACGAGTCCCTGACATGGTATGCCAACGTGGAATTCTATCTTAGCATTCTTACATGGCATCCTTCTATGCACCTAGCCACTAGTACATTTGGCACATTTTCTGACGACGTTATGATGCCCTTCTGATGGACTCCCGTCTAGCTTCCAACGAAACTAATTCCAATTTTTCATTTAACCCCTTTCATCGCACTCTCGACAAAAATATCAGTATGTCATACCTCCGATGTAAAAAACTACCATGTGGTAGTTGTGGAGAGATTTTACAAAACAATTTTCTTTCACATAGGATCATCGCAAATACGACAATAACATAATTATCGGTCTTTCGATGCATTGGGCCACCACACAACATTTTCCAAGAAACTGTCATCATAGAAGTCATTGTCATTTTACTAATGGTGTAATTCATTATTGCGACATAAGAGAACATAAGTATCATCATAAATTCGATGCAGACGCCATCAAAAATGTGACTTTATGGCCGACGACCTACATAAATGTGGCAATGCTATAGAGGGCACACTCTATTTTTGATCCAACGATTTGATGTGATAGATTCGTCGAATCAATGATGCCATAGTGGGAAACTTCCATTAGAGTGGCGAAACGTGTGATCTCCAAGTCCCGTCGGAAATGAGATGGACGGGTGTAAATCGTTCATCCAAATACCAACATTCATTCAACAAAGAAACCTTGCATCGGAGGTCTGACAGTATAATAAATTCAAAAAAAAAAAAATAGCATTTGACATGGGGAGCAAATAGATGTGTTAGATTAAGAAGTAAAAGAGGTTGAGCCAACTGTAGATGACATTTTTCTCAATATATGATGATATAGATTATTAGGATTAAGGTTTCTATTGTTGAATAAAACCGTAATTCAATCTTGTTAGAGCCCTAATGATTTGATTAAGGTAAATTAAATTATTAAAAGTTAATTAATTGATTAAATCATTAATTTATCCAAATCAATTAATTATTGAATTGATTGTATTTTATCATTTATTTATTCCTTTTGAATCTAGAAATATAACATTTAAGAAATTAAGTATTTCATGTGTTTTAGGGGTAGGTTTAAAGTTATGGCAAAGGATAAGGAAGATAGGAAATTGATGATGGGGGTGGGGGATTCTAGAGGAGGAGGATATAGAGAGAGTAGGACTTTGGAAGAGAGGATTATTATTTATATATAGGAAGAGAAAGCAAGGAGAAATTTAGCTGAGAAGAAAAGAATTTCTTGGAGAAAATTGGTGGGTTTACAAGTGGACTAGTGTTGCTGGGATTTTGGGCTTGAGGGCTAGGAAATATGATTTCCTGGAGCTAGGGATCCAGAGAGGCTCTGGTCCTAGATGGATGGGAGGAAAGAAATTAGTTTTCAGGAAGTTCAAGCTTTTGGTCGCAGACAATTTCAAACAACTCAAAGGACAATATCTTCAAGAGGTATTTTACTACTTTGTTGTTTTTCTTTGAATCAAGTTATGAATATTGAAATTATGTTGTAAATGTGATATTTGGGAATTTGATTGCTGGAAATTACTATCGTGAAATTTACTATTAAATCTTTACATTTTCTACCAAATTACAAATTTACTTTTTAGTTATAAAGCCCTGGGTAGGGCTTTACATATGGTATCATAGCCCGATTTCAAAGCTGAAACATAGGGCTTACCCATTCTCTTATGACCTGAAATCTATGGCTTGAAGGTATGATAATTGTTCAAAAAACAAATCTGGGACATGCAACCAAGAAACCCTTTAAGTTCATCCCTTAAACAACCCACAAATATTTTTAACAACCCTTAAAGATTTGAGGGAAAAAAACTAGAACCTAAACTCCATGTGCATGGAAGAAAATTCTACCATGTCTTGAAACCCTTGTGAACACCATAGAAAACATTAAAATAACCTGTAGATAACCCTAAGAACCTTAATAAGAATTATTGAGTAGGTAAGGAGGTAGCAAGAAAGAGTCTTGCAGGCTTGTACCATCTTCCCATCTCTAGTTTTGACCACTTTCTTATGGGCTTTAGCCACCTGCACCTGTAAGGGACAAACATATTGATGAGGGTTAAATAAGGTAAAAAAAAGGATATGAGAAACAATTAGCATTCAAATATTTTTTAGTTGCACCAACCCCCATATGCTCTTCAGTTTCACACATCCATGTGTGCCCAACACCTACAAATATAAGAATGTCTCCATACTTAGAAGCTCTTCTAACTCAAAGCACTCATTAACACATAAGATTCAAAAAAAAAATTGACTTCTCCAAACCCCTAATGCTCTTCAGCTACACACATCCATTTTCCCACAAATCCTCTAAACATAGTAAAATATTGCAAAGGTGCTTACAAAAAAAGAAAAACGTTCACACATTCTAGTGTGATATTAATAGAGACGAAGTATTCAAATATTCAAAATGTTCATGCAAATGGCATTGTGGTGTGATATAAATAGTGACGAAACATTCAAGTATTAACACAAAAAAATATATTTATATTTGATTCACCTTCCCTGTGCCACAATGAGTTTAATTTACTCCCTAGCACCTATAAAAAACTTAAAAAAATTTCATTGTAACCCAGGAAAGTAGCGAAAATAATGGACAGGCTATCCAATAGAGCCATAAGATATTTGGTAACTCTGCCCTTCTCTAACTACGTCCCATGTTTTCTAACTCCACCCTCCTCAAGATGCGTTCCTAGAAAGAACCTTCAATATGAACAATTTGAAGGCTCATCGGGTGAATATCGCCCAATACATCACCCCCATCATTATAGTGCTTAAGATTCATCTTAATTACTCACATGGGCAATACTTGACCATGCTGGAAAACAATCGTTATTATAAATTTATTTTTAGAAAGTAATGTTCTTGGAAAATGTGGATGACTAAAAGAATTGATCCCTGAATTTCATTAAATAATCTATATAAAAAAATTTGAATTAGTAAACACTTACAGATGATTGTTATAACAAATTATCTGTCCTATGCCAAATATGAAGCAGAGACGATTTCTCAATGACATCTCTTCCCCATTTTCTTAGGTGGTCGTGCATACATATTAAATTCCTATTTGTGCCCTCTCTATATCTGCATTAGAAAGAAAAAATAAACTTGATTTGAACCTTAACCAAACCATCACCACCACCCTCAACCATTCGAGCATCCAAGCCACACGTTCATCCCTAGGTCGACCCTATCCTGTCTGATTCAAGGAGAAAGGGGAGATTTGAGGAGGAGTGGGAACAATGGAGGAGGTTGACATCACCTTCCTTGTCCTACATGTTCAAGATTATGGCCACTCACCCAAGTGAAGGCCATCGACTACAATCCTTGGGCCATCATGGGCTACAAGAAAATCCCCATAGATTTCGAGTCTATCTCCTTAGCCACTCAGACATATTGACATCATGGGTTAAAGGAAATATCCAAAGACTCCCAAGAAACTTCGACTGTGACTTTAAAACCCTCGTCGGGAATTGTTGTAGAGGCGCTGATAAAAGGTGGGCCAACTGGTAGCCTTGGTCATTCCCTCTAAGAGGTTGGCCATGGAGCCAAGGTGTGCCCATACAGTAACAAGGAAGATTTCTTATCAATCTCTGCATATCACTTCCAATCACCTTCCTATACAATATCTACAACGCCCATTCGAGGTTCCCATTCAGGGCTTTCACGTGGATCCCCTGGTCAATTGCATGTTCTTTGAAATGATTGGGGGCTTAAGTGTTCAAAGCCTTGTGACACAAAATGTGGGGGATTGAGGACCAAAATGAGCAGAGGTCGAGTAGGGTAGAGGTCATTCGGGGGAAAATGAGCAGAGGTCGGGCAGGGCAGAGGTCATTCAGGGCGAAATGATAGAGGAGATGAGAGTAGGTTAGGGTTTATGAATGGGGATACGAGAGATAGGTTAGGTGAGTGGGGAGTCGGAGACATGTGGGCCTAATGCAAGGATCCACATTGCCTACCCCATCCCATTTAATTAATTAATTTATTTTTATTTTATTCTTTGTATATAAATTATTATAATTTTATTTTATTATTTTATTTATTAAAATAACCAAATAAAATAAAAAAATATTTATTATAGACAAGGCCACTGACGAGTACACTATAGTGCTAACATAGCTAGCAAGGAGAAATAGTTAGTAGCTTACTTAGATGAAGCTAGAAATTTTAGAGGATTTTGACCCTGACCCTTAGCTACTTACCTTACAGGAGTAATGTTTATTTATAGACAAGTATAAATAAACTTATTCCTAACCTCATCCTTGCAAGTTTAAGTTTAAGTAAAACCTAGAATTCCCTAACTCTTCTCTAATACATATTCAATTTGAATGCAGGTTCTGTATTCAGAATGGTTAGAATTCAGGGAAATCAAGGTTAGGGAACATCATCACAAGGACCACCAATGCCAGTGCCACCACCACCATCACTTGAATTAAATCTCATTTTGTGCTCCTTAGAGGCTATTAATGAGACATTAAAGGTGGGCCAGTTAGCATATGATCCAGATTTTATGAGCAGAACGAAATGAATACAGATTATTAATCGGTGCTTAACACAAACGAATAGAGATACAGTAAAATTGGTTTTCTATTCAATAACGAAATAAGCTGAAACTGTAAAATGCAGCATAAACAAGCTTGCTAGAATGGTGGCGGCTTATCTCTGAGAAAAGATGTGATGAAAACATTCATTCGCAAGAAGAGGGTTAAAATGAGGCTTTGAAGGCCTTTTTACAATAAGAAAGAATGTCCAAAACCCTAGATATCCAAAAACCTAACCCTAGGAGATGAAGCGCCAAAAGTCATGTGGGCCCCGTTTGGGTAAGTTAGTACATCAACTTCCCGGGATCGTAACTTTTGCATACGATCTCCGTTTTAGGCGTGTGATAGCGTGTTCGAAAGGTATCATTGAGGAGATTAATTTTGGGGGATCAATGATGTCTTTATCTATCTTTTAGGACCTTGATAACGAAAAACCTTCATTTACACCTTCAAAATGGCCCCGGAAGTTAAAACTGCTAAAAATAGTAAATTGCCAAAATTGTCAGAAAACTATTTTGAGCCAGTTGGAAAAGGTGGGTGGCCACCGATATCCATATGGATCAATCCTCCCTCATTAGGAAGAAATGGTCTCCATTGCGTTGAGGTCCCCAATTAGATGAGGAAATTTTTGTTGAATTTGGCCCCAGGTGAGCCACTTGCCTTGGTGCAGGAGTTGCCCTGCTTTGATGACTCGATAAAGTTGGATCCTTTGTTGTTGACTGCCCTTGATCTATCTATCCACAATGTGATCATTGGATGCTTGTTTCATGCAGTCTAGGTTGAGCTCTATTGGTGTCAGTTGTTCTGCTACTTCTGAGGTGTCAAATAATGGTGGGAAATAATGATGAAGGAGATCCACGTTGAACACTGGGTGCAGGCCAAGGAAAGGAGGAATGTTGAGCTCAAAAGAATTATCCCCCATGGCCTTGGTGACAACGTATGGTCCATAACGGAGTGGGTGAAGCTTCCGATGGGGTCTTGTAAGGCATTCTTTCTGTAAGTGCAACCAAACTTTGTCGCCCACCTGAAACTTATGCGGCACTTGATGTTGATCATGGCGATGTTTGTACTTGTCATTGAACTTCTGTAGGATATCCTAAACCTGTTGGTGGATGTGCTGGATTCGCTCAATGAACTGGGTGGATTTGTCAGCTTCAGTTGGAGCAGGAGATGAGTCAGTCGAGGTGACCACAAGGGGAAGTGAAACATCTATGGGACCCAATGGTTGGAATCCCAACCCCACTTTAAAGCAGTTGTGGCCAGTTGAGCTATGCAAGGCTCAGTTGTAGCTATGCTGGACATAGGGAATGCTCTCATCCCATGTGCGAGGGTGCTTTGAATTATACATGTGAAGGATATGCACAATCATTCAATTTACAGCCTCGTTTTGGCCATCTGTCTGGGGGTGGAAGGTCGTGGATTTGGTGAGCTTGGTGTCCAGCAGTGACCAAGGGCTCGACCAGAATGTGCTAAGAAATTGACTATCCCGATCTAAGACAATGGTTTGTGGGATTCCAAAATGTACCCAGTCTCATTCAAAGAAGAGCTTGGCAGTGGCCTCTGCTCTGATGCTCTTCTTGTAGGCAACTAGAATTTCCATCTTAGAAAAGAGATCAACAACCACAAAAACAAAGTCATTTCCCCACTTGGTGGATGGGAGGCCCAACATGTAGTCTATTGAGATGGATTCCCATGGCCTGTTAGGAGTAGAAAGAGGGGTGTATAGGCCTTGCTTCTTAGTGGTTGATTTGGCAATAGTACAGGAAGTGCAGGACCTGATATACTTGCCGACCTCCTATCGAAGTTTCAACTAGTAGAAATGTTTCTGTAGCATTGCCAATGTCTTTTCAATGCTAAAGCGTCCTGCCACTCGATTGTAGTGGACTTCCCAGATCAACTTCACTCGCTCACTTGATGGAAAACAGATATGGCCCAGACGACACAACAACCCATCCTGAAGATGGAAATTATCTACAGCTGCATTTGCACCCAACATTTGGTAGGTGGTGGCGAAGTCAGGGTCTGTCTCATGGCCGCAAGAGTCTAGCACCATGGTGAGTTCCATGACTGCCAGTCTGCTGAGGCAATCAGCGATGCGATTGGTGCTTCCTCTTTTATACTTGATGTTGATGATCCAGAATCGGATCCAGGAGCCTGACAAGGCTAAAAAATGCTCAAAAATGAAAGTGCTCAGAATTCGACGAAACCAACGCCATTGTGTTTGTCTCATCTTCCTGATTCCGGCCATATATTTACTTTATCAAACAAGATCCTTATGCGAAAGATATAGCATTCTGTTCGAAAACCCAAAGAGGCAAAAGAAAAGTGGGTGACTGTATAGTCCGTACAGTGCCACGTGGAAGGCTGACTGTACAGGCCATACGACTGTACAGCTGATGTGGCATCTCCTGGAGAAGACATGTGGCAGGTGACAGAGTGTATGCTAGGTGAGTTGGACCAGTCTGAGCGTGAGACGTGTCACCACTGTAAGGGTGACACATGGCATGGGATGACGTCATTAGGATGATTGGGTAGGTACGGTGATGACTGGGAGACAGGTGGCAGGGTACGTGGCAGATACATGGACCATCTGGTGCTCGACAAGTGGCATCGTATTCAGCTAATGGGAAGGTGCCACATGGCCCAGTCATGGGATACCACGTGGCACCCTTTAGTTGGCTCGTTGGGTTATGAAAAATTTTATGGACTCTACCATAGTCGAACCCCAAACCTCCTCTGCGCTACAGACTGGCAGGACTGGGCTTACCACCCGACCTGCTGGCGTTACTTAATATGTATACAAAAAATATGGTATTTAAGTTTGGTTGAAACTTTAATTAGAGGTGGAAAGGGCTAGGGCTTAGCCCCAACCCATGGTTTCTACCCGTGGTCGCATAACCCACATAACCCCGAGGGCGTGGAGTATGCGATAGGTCCTAGCCCTTGGACTTTTGCCCCACTATGTAACCACCAATGCGAAGCAGGGGACCTATCCCTCAGGGCTCGGGTTAATTTAGGCCGAGGGTCCTATCCACGCGCCATAAGACCAGTAGCTAGCTCGGAAACAGGGGGGCTAGCGCACCACAGGGACAATGCCTGGTCACACAGAGGTGCCCAAGTGACCAAGGGCACGCACTTTTGGGGGCTGCGCCCAAAATTAAACATAAAGTGGTTTTTATTGTATAGCTATGATTTTTAATTAATTTTATGCCTGTAACTAATGGATTTTATCCATTTTGGGAAGATATTGGGCACTTTTGGAGCCCAGATTTTGGGAGGAAGTTGGGGATGGATAACCAACTTCAGATATATAAAAACCAGGCCTATTTGAGGCCATGGAGGACAGTCAGAGCAGAGTTATGATGAAGGGAAGCCAAGCCAAAGCCATTTTTATGTAGGGAAGCTATTGAGGAGCATACACTTGCGGGCCATTTCTGGGAGCTCCGCTCATCCATTTTGCGTGTCGTTTCTTTTGCTGGGTTCTAGAGATCTGGAAGAACATGCCCAGATTAGTCTTGTAGCCAATTGACACTACTGCGATGTACTTTTGAGATTTTGAACAGAAATAAAGAAGCCTCCCCCATAGAGACAAAAGCCTAAAGACGTAGGCAATGTTGTGCCGAACTCCGTTATCAATTCTCTTGCTATGGTTTTTTGTTTATTAATTCATTTCATATCTTCATATGTGTATATGGCTGTCATAATTCCTCTTATTTACTCATTCTTTCATTAAGCTTCTCAAATGGTTAATTAATACATGCAATTAAAAACTCATCCACAGTCATTAAAAGATCTTTACGGATCAGTTGAGGTGGAATTGTTGCAAGTATGTGGACCACTTTTGATGGAGGGCATTCTACAATTTTCCCTTTGTCTGCATGAACTTCAGTGGCTTATGATCAGTGTGGATGATTGTATCCTTCCAAAGAATGTAATGTATCCACTGGCAGCATGTTTTCACAATGGATTACATTTCTTTGTCGTAAGTAGGGTACTTACGCACAGTATCTGACAGTGTCTCACTATGATAGGCCACAGGGTGGTCGTGCTGTGTGAGAACGACACCCACAACATAGTCTGAAGCATCTGTCTTGATCTCAAAGGGATGCTACAGGTCTGTTAGTGAAATTACTAGGGCTGAGCACAAGCACTGATTCAAATCATCGAACACTTGTTGTTGGGACCGGCCCCATGCAAATTTCGCCTTACCACCACCCCTGTTTATTTGGCTCAGGGCCCATGCAATATGGGAGAAACCCAACATGAACCCGCGGTAGAAATTAGAAAGTCCCAAGAAGCTTCGAAGCTCGATGAGTGTTGTTGGCGCTGACAAGTTACATATGACTTAGATCTTGGTTGGATCCACATGTATGCCATGTTGATCAATGATGTAGCCTAGGTAATGGACCCTGTCCATGCTGAAGGAGCATTTTTCCAGGTTGGCGTATATCTTGTGTTGTTGAAGGGTGTGCAAAACCTACTAAATATGCTACAAGTGTTCGGCCCAAGTCTTGTTGTAAATTATAATATCATCTAGATACACCACTACAAAAGTATCGGTGAATGGTCGTAGGATATCATCCATCATCCTCATGAAAGTGGATGGAGCATTTGTCAAACCAAAGGGCATGACCAACCATTCAAAAATTCCTTCCTTTGACTTGAAGATGGTCTTCCATACATTGTCTGTTCTATTAGGACATGGTGGTAGCTAGACTTCAGATCAATCTTACTGAAGTATTTGGCCCCCGTGAGTTGATCAAGGAGTTCATTGATTGGGGGAATCGGGTACCGGTTTCTAACATTGATTTTATTCAGAGCCCGATTATCAATACAAAGTCACTAGGTTCCATCTTTCTTATGTACCAGAATGATTGGGCTCCCACAAGGTGATGAGCTGGGGCAGATGTGCCCCTTGTGGAGAATTTCTTGGATTTGTCACTTGATCTCTTCATTCTCTAACAAAGAGAGACGATAGACTGGCCAATTGGGCAGTGGTGCACCAGGGGTCAGATCGATGGGGTGCTTGACTTGGCAGTGTAGAGGTACCCCTATAGGTGAGGAGAAGATATTTGAGTATTCTTCCACGACCTTATCTACTTGCTTCTACTGTGTGGAGAGGCTGGCCATAGAGACCTTGGATGTGGCTGTGATCTTTTGCTTATTCTGAGAGAGAATCACGAAGAAGACAAACTTCCCCATCTGAGAGATGACCTTCCTGCATTGCTTAGCAGAGATCAAGGAAATAAGACTAGGTGGGACTACCTCGGGTATCTTGTGCAATTTCATGTTCAAAGTAATAATAACACTACGAGGCCTAGACTCATATACAACATGACATTTCCATAAATAAGGTTGGCCCAAAAGAACATCACAAACTTTGAGAGGAGCAACATCACACAATACCTCATCTTTCAAGGGCTTGATGTCGTACGATAGTCGACACTGTTGGATGACGTAGAGATCGCTTCCTTGGCGGAGCCATCCAATGGTTTAGGGTTGTGGGTGCGGTGTTTTTGGAAAGGCTAGTTGCTTGACAACCTTTGCTTGGATGAGGTTCTTCTGGCTACCGCTATCAACGATGAAGTGTAGTGGTTTTCCTTTTATCCACATCTGTGAATGGAAGAGGTGCTTGCCTTCTTCTGGCTCGTCTAGTTCACCAAGCTGGAGCTTGGTGGTAGAAACGGTGGCACTAGGTTCTGTGTCAATGATCCATCTTCCCCTTTCTAGTTCTGTCTCGGAGTCAAAATCCACATCTAATTTAGAAGATTTCACTTCAGCCACTAGTGACTGCTTTGAGCGAAATTCAGCAGTGTTATGCCAAGGCCACTTATGGAATTCACACCACTTCCTGGTATCTTTCTTTGTCTTTTTGGTGTCCTTATTTTCTTGCGTCTTGTATTGGTTGTCCTGATACTATCCATATTTGATCTATCCTTTGTTTGGTGGGTTGGGGCCTCCCTTTCCTGGCTTTTGTTGTGTGGGGTTCCCAAGCCAAAATTGCCGCGTCTTTTGTTTGAGCTTCTGCTCGATTTTGATGGCATATCGGTAGGTCGTGCCCAAGAATGAGATGTCTAGAAATTCCATTTCGGTTTGGATGTATCTATGTAGATAACCATCATAATTGAGCACCAAATGTCAGTCTGAGTCTTTGATACCCAACTTGGTGCACAAGGTATGGAAGATATTTGTGAAATCTGGCACTGCTTGGTCTCTTTCTTGCCGCAGTGTGGTCCATTTGATATACAGGTCATCATAACTTCCGACAGGGTAGCATTGTTTCATGATAGCATCCCTGAAGGATTCCCAGGTGGTCGTGACTAAAAATAATGAGGTTTCCTTTGTTTCCTTTTTCTCACAGAATTTTTCCCACCAACCTTTGACATGGGGAACGACTTTTAGGAGCGTAAAAGTAATCTTTTCTCTATTCAAAAATTTATGAACAAAAAAATACCCTTATAGTAGATTCAACAACTTGTCTATAGAATCTACATCTATCTGACCTTCAAATATAGGAATATCAAAGTTTATTTGTACCTTGAAGGGGGCGGTTCCTCTATTCGAAGAAGATGCATTTCCTGTTGGTAGTCGCCAAAGGATTTGCGCAAAACTCTCCATCATCTCGTTCCTCTGTTGCGTGAGGGAATCCTCAATCAACAGTTTGAAAGGATCTCATGTCCCATCATGTTTATTTTCTCCTACCATGGGAGGTCACTTGGGCATGCGAGAGCTTCTGTCCTCAAGAGAAACAAGCTCAAGACCCAACTCTTTGTACTCCAACCTCGTTGGGGACATGCATTAAGACGACAAGGAGCAGACCGCTCTTATACCATTGATCCGGATTTTATGAGCAGAACAAAATGAATACATATTATTAACAAGTGCTTAACACAAAATAACAGAGATACAATAAAACTAGTTTTCTATTCAATAACGAAATAAGCTGAAACTGCAAAATGCAACGGAAACAAGCTTCCTGGAATGGTGGCAGCTTATCTATGAGAAGAGATGTGATGAAAATGTGCATTCAAAAGAAGAGGGTTACAATGACGCTTTGAAGGAATTTTTACAATAAGAAAGAATTCCAAAAACCCTAGACATCCAAAAACCTAACCCTAGGAGATGAAGCACCAAAAGTCATGTGGGCCCCGTTTGGGTAAGTTAGTACATCAACTTCCTGGGGTTGTAACTTTTGCATACGATCTTTGTTTTAGGCTTTTGATAGCCCGTTGGAAAGGGATCCTCGAGGATATTAATTTTGGGGGCTCAATGATGCATTTGACTATAATTAAGGAGATCGATATCAAAAAACCTTCATTTAGGCCCTCAAAATGGCCCCGGAAGTAAAAATTGCTAAAAGTAGTAAATTGCCAAAATTGTTAGAAAACTATTTTGAGCCAGTTGGAAAGGTGGGTGGCCAGTGATATCCATATATATCAGCATATGTGGAAGTGGAAACCCCACCAACTGTAGTGGATAACCCTAAATAATTGAGGGGCTCAGAGGGAGGGCCTCAAATAGGGGAAATCACTAGAGAACTACAAAAAAACAAACTACCATAGTTTTTCGAGGGACGTGCAAGTGAACGCGTAGAGGTATGGTTGGAAGGAATGACGAGATGTTTTTACTTGAGAGACTATTCTTCCACATCCAAAGAGAATATAGTGATCTTTTATTTGAGGGACAGTGCCTTGAAGTGGTGGTGTCATATGAAGAGGTAGCTACACCTTACCCCAAACAATGTCTCATGGGAGATTTTTGAGGAAAGGTTCTGAAGGAAATATTTTCCTACTTACTATGAGGAACAACAGGTAGGAGAGTTTCATGCTCTAGTTCAGGGAAAAAGAACTATGGAAGAGTACACAATCAGGTTCATGGAGCTACTAAAGTAGGTCTCATACATGGATACCAATCAACAACAAGTATAATGTTTTGTATATGGGTTAAACCCTAAGATAAGGGCCATGGTACATGTGTGGAAATCATCATCAGTGGCTAAGGAATTTGAAAGTTCTCGTTATATAGAAGAACATATGAGCTTAAACGGAGGTATGATATAAACTATTCCACAACAACTTGGATTCGTTGGAAAGGCCCCTAGGATCTTCTTCAGGGGAGGAATCTCTAGGAAACGTCCTTATGGAAATAGAGACACACCTAGAGAATTTCCATCATGTATTTCAATGGCAGCGAGTGCAACATCCCACTCATCACCAATGACATAAGAAAGTCCATGACCTTCTCAGGGAGCATTTAGTAGGACATGGGTTCCAAGGGGAGGAACTCATTTCAGAGGCCTTTACAGGGAAGTGTGCAGGTTCCACCTTGAGTTACTTTTTTTGTGTGCGTAGCACCTCATTACCAACGTGACTGTCAAGAGTCACAGTCAAGATTTTTTCATAGAGAAGGGAAGGCCCCGATGGGAAGAGTGAGTAGTATCCACCGCATTTATGCAGCATTTAATAACCACCAGGAAGAACATCAATCCACTATGGTGGATTTGTGAGGCACGCTAAACCATGTTAGTGTTAAAATTTTATTTTATTATGGCACTACAGATAGTTTCATTTCACCTTATGCATTACAAAAGTGTGGGTTGGCAATCTACAAGCACAATGATTTAAAACAAGTCTATATGACTTTGGGGAAAAAAAAGTGGTAGGACCTAACATCAAAAATTTCCTTGTAGACCTGGGAGTGTATACTACTAGGTTGAAGGTGCATGCCACTTCCCTAGGGACTTATGATCTAATCATTGGGATGGAATGGTTAGAATCCCATTGAGCTATGGTAGATTTTTTCATGAAGAGGGTGCTTTTTGTTGATGATGAAGGAAGTTCAATAGAGATCCATGGTATACTAAGGAGGGTGTCTCTACACTTTATCTCGACAATGAAGATTAAACTTTGGATGAGGCAAGGTTGTCAAATATAAGTGGTGGAAGAAATAAATGAAGGGAATGGACCCTCTATGGACCAATATCCAATATTATTGGAGTTTAAGGATTTTTTTCTTAAAGAATTTCCGGGGTTTCCTCCTAAGAGGGAGCTTGATTTTACCATCGAGATAAAACCTGATGTAGAGCCAATTTATAAAACACCATATAGGATGAAAACTCTAGAACTTTGTGATTTGCAGATGCAGTTTAAGGAACTACTTGACTTAGGGATGATAAGGCTCAGTGTTTCACCTTGGGGTGCACGAGTAATATTTGTCAAGAAGAAGGATGGTCCCTTACAACTGTGTATAGATTACAAGGATGTGAACTATCCTATAGTGAATAATAGGTACCCAATACCACATATTGATGATCTCTTTGATCATATGAGAGGGGAAACAATTTTCTCAAAAATTGATTCGTGATCAAGGTATCACCAGTTAAGGATTAAGGAAAGAGATATTCCTAAAACTACCTTTAAAACTTGGTTTAGAAATTACGAGTTCATTTTAGTACCTTTTGGATTGATCAATGCACTAGAAATATTCACGAGCCTCATGAATGGTGTATTTATAAAGTACCTAGACTGATTTGTACAAGTATTTTTTAATAATATCCTCATCTATTCCAGGAATGAAAGATAACATGAGGAACACTTGCGAGTGTTGTTGTCATTCCTTAGAGAGAACAAGTTGTATGAAAAGTTTTTTAAGTGTGGTTTCTTCTAGAAAGAGATTCACTATCTTGTTCATATCAATTCCGGTGAAGGAATTTCTGTGGACCCAAAAAAGGTGAAGACCAAAATGGATTGGCCAGTGCCAAAGAATGTTCATGAGGTGAGAATATTTATGGGGATATCTAGTTATTATTGAAGGTTTGTGGAAGGATCCTCAAAGATTAAAAAAAACATCACCACCTTGCAACACAATGGGGTTAGGTATGAATGGACAGAGGAATGTGACATTGCATTCCTCGAGCTTAAGATATTACTAACCAGTGCACCAATTTTACAAGTTCCGGATATGGAGAAGGACTTCACAGTTTGCATGGATTCCTTCAAGCAAGGATTCAGGGTTGTGTTAATGCAAGATGGAGGAGTGATAGTGTATGCATCAAGAAATTTGAAGCAACATGATGAGCTATATGCTACTCATGATTTAGATTTGGTATTTTTAATACTATCTCTAAATATTTGGAAGCATTATCTAGTGGGGTGAAGCTTTGATCTCAATATATACTGTTACAAGTGAATCTTCCTTCAGACAAGCATATTCCCTCTTGTTATCTAGATCCATAAAACCAAGACAGAAAGGGTACTATCATTGGTCACTGACATCGTTTTAGATCTAATTAATCTAAAGTATGAAGATGAAGAATAAAAGTGTACCTTTTTAATGGTGTTTGTCCTCGCACAGTCCAGGTTGAGCTTTGATCCTAAGATCATCAATAAGTCCTGTAGAACAAACAAAGATACAACAAAATTCCTATTCTACTGAGATTATCTCAAAAATAGATCTATACTTTAGAGACAAGTTTATGTGGAAAAAACAAAAACTTGAAATAAATAGGCCAAGCGTATATGTATATTAATGAGAACAAATGAAGAGTACTTACAATCCTCTGATGAAGGTGAAACAACTTCTTCCAAGTCTCCTTGTCCAACCCCTTTGATCAAGTAATCTACACTAATTATGGTTAAATGGAATCTCACTTATGGGATCATAAGTTAGATTCTTTACAATGTCTCTATATCAATGTCACTCATGAGATCATAAGTTTGGTATCTCTCAATCTCTATCCTCCTATTTTCACCATGAGAAGGCCTCCTTATATAAGCTTGGAGAGGCCCAACCACTTGAGAGATATTTGGGATAAGTTGAGGATTATTCTCCTTTAGTTGAGGATCTTCTCTAAGATCATGCCTTGACCTCAGATTCGAATCCAACTACCTTTAGATATTGAGGGGATTCTTCCTTGATTGATCTCAAAAAGCAAAAAATTCTCTCAGAAAGGGAAGTGCTCCCCAAAAAGGGTGCATAGAGTGCTTGGAACGGTCCCCCAAAGGAGGCTAGGGAGTACTAGCACTCCCTAATAGTGGGTAGGGGAGCGCTCCTATTCAAAAAATCATTTTTGAGTCGTTTTCTTCATTGCAAATGATTTGTACTCATTAGATTATTTCTCCTTCTTAAACCAGTCTTTGAAGGTGTCTTAAGTGTCCTTATGATGTCGTTAGAGACACAACATAGGCAATATGGCAGTATGACGTTTATGACACTTGCGACACTGCAACATTTACGAAACTTGTAATGGCGACACTATTGAAGTGAGTAATTTTGATGTGTAACAGATTGCCCCCTAAAGTGCGAAGTTAGAAGACGAGAACTGATGACTGAAGTACTTTGTAGACTTTTTCAAGAAAGGGTAAGGATGCAGAGAACCTGGTAGAATCTCAACACAACCATCAAACAAATATTTTGACATGTTTCAAACCCAAGGAAGGCATACCTATGCTTGGGTGACAAAGACTTGCAAGGTATGGCCGCCATAAAATACAATGCGGATCCATAATTGTATAAATAAAAATGTATATCCACCAAAGATATAATGTGGATATATACTTCCATGACATGAACTGATCATAGCCACGAAAAATACACAGTGGATCTACAAGATGACAAGACATATCCATGACCAATACAAAGTGGATCTATGTAGCAATATATGTTTCATAGTTCAAAAGAAAACTCCTTCGCAACCTGGGAAAAGTATATATCAGAGTGATGACTCAACCCAGGGTCTTATTACCGATCTTGATGTAGTACGAATCTAACCATGTGAATATATGTCCTGATGTCGAACATGGCAGAAACCACTTGATTATCGGTCAATGAGGTAAATTGTTAACAAGCACGAGGAAGATCACCATTGATGTCAATGATTCCCAAGGTACTCTAGTACATTCCAACAAATGTGAATGGATGAGATGAATTCGAACATCCATGGAATCATCTGATCAGAGGTCAATGATGTAAACCCATTTTCGGAAGTGAGGAGGCATGCCATTGAGGCATGCAGGTCCCAAGGTACTAACTAGTTTCTAATTCTAGTTCCTGGATAATGTGTTGAGATCAACAGGAATAGACTCGTCGCAAGAGGGCCTTGATGTATCCACCATCAATGAAATGAAACTGACACAAAGATTTAAATTGGTAGATCAAATGAACAACGACTAACACGGGTATTGAAACAAGATATTTGTGATGGCTGACTATCGAGGCAGATACTTCCCTTGAACATTGAGGCACAACAACAAAAACATGACATGTACCAAAACATGATGATGGAGTGGACACTGTGACTTTCATTGGGTGACCCAAAGGAGTAAGAAAACTTAGAGGATTGGTTTATTGCAAAGGTTTAGAGGATTGAAGTGTGTGCAAAGACAAAGTTTCATGTTCAAGGGCGACCGTAGGAGTTACTGGTAGTGTTCTAAAAAACTGTTTCGCTTGCTTCCTTCAATTTTTCCCCCATTTAGATAGACGAGTACCTCTTTTTAATTTAATGAGCTCGAGGAGGGTAACACATGCTCGATATAACTCACCTTCGATAAGTCCCTCTTCCTTTGTTTAATGAACTGGAAGAAGTAAGGGTTCAGTCCTGTATGGGCCTTTCAATGTATGATTTTTTTAACGAGTCCAGAGAAGGTAAACGCAATGATTTTTCATGTTTAGAGAGTCTGAAAAGAACTTAAAGATGAATCCAGTGTTTTCCTTTTTCATAATGTTAGTCTCATGAGGCCTAAAAAGAGATAATTGTCACTCGAAAGATGCCCTTTCGAACATTTTAATGAGTGGGAAAGCAAGCAAGATCACTCGACAATCTTTTCACGTTTAGAGAGTCTGAAAAGAGATTAAAGAAGACTTCGAGGGGTTCATTTTTCATATAACCTTTACGAGTCCAAAAAAGTGATAAAAGTATACTTGGTTACATTCTCATGTATTTATGACCACGAGAAATAACAAAGACTAAGCTTGGTACTTCGCTAGCTTGAAAAGCTAGTGGCTTAACTCTAGAATGATCATCAAAAGGCTGGAGACATGCCCCCCAAGCTTCAATTCATTCACCGACTTTGAGGTTGTCACCAATTTTTTTTACTAGATGGAGAAAAAGGATATAGGTGGTGAAACAAAGGTTCAAATATGAGACCTAGTGAAAGACTCAACTCGACATCTATGAGATCTGGCGAAAGACTCAATCTGATGGGAGAGGTGACTGTTTCATTTTTTAACGATCTTGACAAAGGAAAAGAACTATTCTCAAGGCTCTGGGTTTGATCCCCATATCTCTCTTTCATTTTTAAACGAGCTTGCTATAGATAAGAAAAACTATTCTCATGGCTTCGGGTTCGATCCCCAGATCTTTGTTTCATTTTTTAACAAGCTTTCTATAGAGAATAAAAACTATGCTCATAGCTTCTATTTCATTTTTCAACGAGCTTTCCACAGAGAGGAAAATTGTGCTCATGGCTCCGGGTTCGATACCCAAATCTTTGTTTCATTTTTTAACAAGCTTGCTATAGAGAAGAAAAACTATGCTCGTCGACTCATATTGATCATGGATTCCAAGAGGATAATGCTTTGGAAGGACACCATGTCAAGGGATAAAACTCGGTCATGGCTTCCAAGAGATCTTCACTGGATGGAAGAACAATGATTTGGAAGGAACACATGTCGAGGGTCTCGCCAGGGGTAAGGATATCAAGCTCTAATAGCCCTACCGAAGAGAGCACCATGCAACTACCAGATCTAAGTCATCAGAAGTTGAAGTCATGAGAGACAATGCCACATAATTGACCCGTGGCATAGGTGATACCGACTGCATATAAAGCCCATTTAGGGAGGTCATTGGGTTGATGGTCAAGTCAGAGCCAAGAAATGGAAGTTGATCAATAGTCACCATTCTTCCATCGTGCAATAAAGATATCACACAAAAAAAAGTGGATATAATATCTTTCATGGCATAGACATAATATCTCCCAAGGAGTAAATCGAAATCCAAGGGATCCTGGACTACCATAACATCAATAAAGACAGTTTTCCCTCCCAAAGTTATGAGAAACTGAGGAAGGATCCCTAAAGGGTGACTGGTTCTTCTATTAAAAATGAATAGAGTCTAGGTAATTGACACAAGCTGAGGATAACCCAAAACTTTCCAAGCAATAGAGGAAAAAATACTAACAGATGAAGCTTCATCTATCAGTGCATGAGGAATGTTCTAACCACAAAAGTTTACTGTAATCTTGAAAGGCATGTGAGAGGGAAGATGAGGTTTAGTTAGCACAGCCCAATCAAAAAGGATGGCCTCATTACTTGGAAGGGTTTTTGCAGGAGAAGGAGTAATTCCCCCAGACACGTTAGATCTTGTTTCAATTAGAAAAACGTGGGCATAATCAAGTTTACTCTCTAGTGGGAGAGTAGGATCGGTCGATGATGGGATTGAATCGACCACCTTGGTACTCTTCAAAGGAAGAGTGGGATTGACCAATGACGTAACCAGAGAAACCACTTTGACACTCTTCAGAGGAAGAGTGGGATTGATCGATGATTTAATCGAAGCAACCACTTTGGAACTCATCAAACAAGGAGTGGGATTGACCGATGAAGCCACCTGAGAAATGACTTTGGAACTCGTCAGAGGAAGAGTGGTATTGAACGATGAAGTCACTAGAGAAACCACTTTGGCACTCGTCAGAGGAAGAGTGGGATTGACCGATGATGGAATTGGATCAACCACTTTGACTCTCTTCAGATGAAGGGTGGGACTGACCAAGCAAGGAACTAGATCAGTCACTTTGGGTTCACTCTGTAGATGAATAGTGGGGCTGATTGATGATGGAACTGGATCAACTACTTTGGTTAGTGGTTCAATCAAGGATGAAACTAGATTGACCACAGGATCAACCAGATTGACCGAAGATGGAACTAGATTGACCATTCCATCAACTAATGATGGGTTTGGGGAAAGCCTATGATAACCAGCTATAATTTGAAGCTTTTCCAAAAGAGAAGAAGCCTCATCCATGCAAGGAAAAAGGTGAGAATAATGATCACCTTTGCATAACATAAAAGAGAATTTGACACTTGTCTTCTTCTTACCAACCTTAATGTCACTAGTTGAAGGGGTATCACCGACATGACCAGCAGGGAACGATGATGTGGAGGACCACACTTCTAATACCTTGGGAATACTAGGGAAATCCCTCAGAAAGTGGTCACCCTTACAGAGACTGCAAGGGAATTTGGGTTTCAGATTCTTCATTTTAATATTGTTGACCTCATCAACACTCCCAATACTATTAATAGTAGCTGGTTGCTTGGATCCAACATTTGATGTATTTGGAGGTTTGGTCCCTTTTCGGTTCTTCTTCTTCTCTTTCTGTTTCTTCTTCTTCTTATCAACCTAGCTACTCTCTTTAGAGATTTCACTAGGTGAAGAAGGAGAAATGGAAGGAGAATTGATGGACAAAGAAGGTGAAAGGTCGACATGAGGTTGATGTGTGGGTGGTGTGCTTACATCTAAAGCACCTGCATTCGAGATGACTGAAGTGGAAAAAAACCATACCAGTAACCCAATTGTGATACCTAGAAGGCTCAAAGTAGCGATGTAAGGAGGACCAACATTTCCATAAGAAGGAAAAACAAAGGGTTCCCCTAGCAAAGGGGTTCCTTCATTGGACATCCCAGGAACTGACGACACAAAAATAAAGTTCCAACCTAGATTCTGCTAGGGAGAACAAACAATACACTCTAAAAATATAGTAAGTAAGCAAACAAACAAAACCTTCTCACAATGAGTAAACTAGCTGGTGATGAAATCCAACGTCGCAGGAATAAAGTAAGAAGGGGATGAGATAGATAAGGTGGAAAATTTACGTTGAGAACCTACTTAATGGACTTACACCCTGGTGCAAGCTCCCACACATAATTGTGGGTATACCCTCCAAGGAGCCCGAGTGAGTCTGGCCAACGTCAATTCTAGGTACCATGAAGACTTGCCCCTCCACAGTCACCTCGTGTAAAGAACCTAAAGATATAGCCCACTAAGGTTACCAACTACAACAGTGATGCCTGGGGAAATAGTCGACAATCCTATCCACACGTAAGGGCACGGTATCTAGCCCAAAATCAACTTGAAAGGCTTCCACTCATCATTGTGGGTATACCTTCAAGAGACCCCCATAATAGACACAATATCTACACCAAGACCAACAAAAAAGGGTGAGTAACTCTAATAGTCTCAATGCAACCTCAGGTTTGACCCTTGTGTGAGAAGGGCTTCCTAGGACAAAATGCAGCAATTGGATTTCATCGCTCCCTAACACAAGATCCTATGTTTGTTTGCATCTTTGTAAAGTTATATTTCAAACCTATACCAAATCCTTACAACTAATCTAATGTAGGTTTGTTACCATAAAATGTAAAAATGTCTAATCAATTTTAGTTTAGCGCTTGATTTTTAAAGATGTTGTTACTCAAAAGGAAAATGGCGTGGACAATATGTTGTTTTGACTGACTTGAAAGCCATGCAAAGATATGAAGATGAAATCTTTTCATTTTGATGAAAGATATTCTATGATAAGGAGAAAACATTCATCATTACAGATGCACAATGTCCCCAAAAAACCAAAAACATGCAATTCCACCACTTCAAATGCAAGCTAGTTTCATGACCCAAAAGAAAAAATGCATGAAAAAAAATTAGAACTGAAAGAAACCAAGTAGAAGATTGTTCTAAAAATAACTCAGTCAAGGATCCTAAAACCAAAAAGCATCCAAGGAGGACAATAAAATGCAGAGAAGAATCCAAGAAATGACAGGGAGAAAGAGAAACCACTCAAAACTGTCTCGACAAGAACGCAGCTAGAAAAGACAATTTTACATTTATGAAAGAGGTTTCAAGCTCCAATCAATACAAAATAGAGTGAAAAGCATCAAAAACCATCAAGACTCAATCCAAAGAACTTGACAAACCAACAAAACAGTAAAGATTACTACAAAACAGGCTGCAAAAGACTGAGTAAAAGAAGGCAATTTCATTCAAAAGGAGACCAGAACTCCCTCACAATGGTGCACAGAGTGCTTCCGGTTCTCCCTAAAGAACTTTAGGAGAGTTCTAGTGCCTTGATATGGCCTACATGGGGGCATTGGTGTTCCCAAAAACTAAAAAAAATAGCCAAAAAACATGCAAAAACTCACCCAGAATGCTTTAAAATTAGGGAAATTGCAGGTGAAGGTAGGAGAAGCATAATGGATGATGAAAAGCCAAGAATTTATTTGGAAAAAGAATTCAAATATAAAAAGGGAAAGGACAAAATACCTTTGAATATCCTTACAAAAATGTTTCATTCAATCAGATAAATGAGAAAAAAACGACAAATCGACTCTAAATCGTCAAAGGCAAAGATTTATTCAAAGTAAGGAAGAAAAATATGTCACAAACCCAAAAAAAGTATCATGAATTCTCAGATGTCAAGGTGTTGGGGACCCAAAAAAGGATACACTGAGGTTGTAAGAACTCTAATCAAGTGCAAACAAGAAAAAATGGATTCAGAGACTAAACTCCTGCAATATCTTTAACAAAAAGAGGGAAACACTCTAGTGTAAGGGGCACCAGAGTGTTCCAACACTGTGTGTAATGCCAAGAGGGAGTGCCAATTCTCTGATAGCAATGGAAGGGGAGCACTAGGCTTAAAAAAGTTCAGAAAAATACCCAAAAATCCAAAAATTCAAGCAATTTCAGAAATCCAAAGTGTATGGGATGAAGTGAAGGGTCAATCTACAAATATAAGAATCAAAGACATAGTATGAATAAGATCAAAATGAGCAAAGGAAATCAAGATCTAGGAAGGAAAAAATTCAAAGGTCCTTCTCCAGTGGAGTAACCAATTTCTATTACAGGTGAATCCTCCTGCGAACAGGCGAATTCCCTGTAAGTAACTAGACCCCTAAAACCAAGATAGAACAGATGCTATCATTGGTCACTGACATCCTTTTAGATCTAATCAAGATAATGTATGAAGAGGAAGAATAAAAGTGTACCTTTTTAATGGCGTTTGTCCTTGCACAGTCTAGGTTGAGCTTCAATCCTAAGCTCCTCAATAAGTCTTGTAGAAAAAACAAAGATACAACAAACTTCTTATTATACTTAGACTAGATCAAAACCAGATCTATCTACTAGAGACAAGTTTATGTGGAAAAAACACAAACTTGAAAGAAACTGGCCAAGCGTACATGTATATTAATGAGAAAAAATGAAGAGTACTTACAATCCTCTGATGAAGGTGCAACAACTTCTTCCGGCTCTCCTTGTCCAACCCCTTTGCTCAAGTAATCTACACTGATTATTCTTCAATGGCATCTCACTTATGAGATCATAAGTTAGATGATTTACAATGTCTCTATATCAATACCACTCATGAGATCATAAGTTTGGTATCTATCAATCTCTATCCTCCTATTTTCACCATGAGAAGGCCTCCTTATATAATCTTGGAGAGGCCCAACCACTTGAGAGATCTTTGGGATAAGTTGAGGATTCTTCTCCTTCAGTTGAGGATCTTCCCTAAGATCATGCCTTGACCTTAGATTCAAATCCAACTACCTTCAAATATTGAGGGGATTCTTCCTTTATTTATCTCAACAAGCCAAAAATTCACTTAGAAAGGGAAGAACTCCCCCAAAAGGGTGCACAGAGTGCTTGGAATGCTCCCCCAAAGGAGTCTAGGGAGTGCTAGCACTCCCTAACATTGGGTAGGGGAGCGCTCCCCTTCAAAAAATATTTTTTTAGTGGTTTTCTTCATGGAAAATGATTTGTACTCCTCATCAGATGATTTCTCCTTCTTAAACTAGTCTTTGAAGGTGTCTTAAGTGTCGTTATGATGTTATTAGAGACAAGACATAGACAATATGGCCGTATGATGTTTACGACACTTGCAACACTTGCGACACTGCAACATTTATTACACTTGTAATGATGACACTATTGAAGAGAGTAATTTTGATGTGTAACATATACCATGAAATATTAAAGAACCTCTTCACTCAAAGTGCTCTCAATGCTAGGCAGATTCGATGGAGTGAATTTATGGGTGAGTACAATTTTGGAATTTCATACATCAACAAAAAGGAGAATGTGGTCATGGATTCCCTAAGTGGAAGACCACGTATATTCTTGCGGTGCCCATAAAGGTGAATTTGAGGAAGTAGCGGTTGGTGAAACTTATTGGAGATAGATGGTATTTAAAGGTTACTTCATCCCTCCATAATGGGAAGAAATTAAAGCCAAAGTATGAAGGATATATCCTTGAAGAAGATGGATTGCTAAGATATCAAGGAAGGATGTACATCCATGAGGGTGGGGATATTCGAATCATCATACTCAAAGAATCCCATATAGAACTTTACTATGCACATCCGCATATGAAGAAAATGTATGCATACATGAAGAATCTTTTCTTCTAGGTAGGCATGAAGCGTGATGTATTCCATTTCATTGCCAAGTGCCTCGAGTGTCACCAAGTGAAGGATGATCGTGACCACCTGACATGTCTCCTACAATTGCATGATGTTCCTATGTCCAAGTGGGAAGTCATTTCTATGGATTTCATTGTGCAATTTCCACTCACATCACTGAGGCACAAGGCCATTCTAGTTGTAATTGATAAGTTTACCAAGAGTGCTCACTTTACTCCAATCAAAAAAAATTATGATGTCACTAATGTGGCACACGTTTTTATAAGCGAGGTCATCATTCTGCATGGGTTACTGAAGAACTTGATTTCAGATAGGGACTCTTGATTCACCTCTAGGTTTTGGACAAGTTTGCAGTCAACATTGGGGACTCATTTGAACTTAAGCACATCATATCATCCTAAAAAAGATGGGAAAAATGAAAGAATAAATTAGGTTATGGAAGACATGCCTAGGATGTATGTTATGAATAATCAAATCCATTGTGAGTAGTACTTTCCTTTGGTAGAGATTGCCTACAATAACAGTTTTCACAACTCAATTGGAATGCCGCCACATGAAGATAAATCATTGAGTTGGGAAAGGTTAGAAGACCGAGTGATAGTAGGGACATAACTGATTCAAGAGATGAAGGAACATGTGATTCAGATTAGACAATGATTAAAGGAGGTGTAAGATAGACATAAAAGTTATGTTGATGTGTATAGGATTGATCGAAGCTATAAAGTTGGAGATCACATTTTCATTCATATTAGGACTAATAAGAGTACCTTTCGGTTTGGGAAAGGGACAATTTTTTTCCTCTATTTATAGGACCGTTTAAGATTAAAGAGAGAATTGGACCCGTTTCCTATCATATCATACTACCATCCCACCTCCATAAAACTCAAGATGTTTTTCATGTATCCGTTTTACAACATTATGTTGTTGATGAAGCTTACAAACTAAATTGGAAGGAATTGCAAGTCTCTGATGTGGGAACCATCATGGTCGAACCGTTATGCATATTGGACCATAGGGTCCGACATCTCATAAATCATTTGGTATATCAGGCTAAGGTCCAGTGGGACAAGTATAGCCTAGAATATGCTACTTTGGAGGATGCAGAGACCTTATGACAAGATCATCCCTCACTTTTTTTTACCACCTCGGGACTATGTTTCCAGAAATATGGGTCTATGTAATGACCTATTTTGACTTAGACAACTAGAATTACTTATGTCCCAGTCCTATATTTATTTTCTTATGATCTATGGAACAATGATTACTTGACACTTTAAATTTTGGACATATGGACCTATGTGAATGTGAATACTATGAATGTTTATGGCTATGTGGTTTATGATGGATATTATGCAACCTAATTCTATCTTGAAAATTTTGAAATTTTAAGATGTTGATATGTGGATATCGAGTTAATGATATGGTTAAATGTGTTTACATGATAATGTGTATGGATATGTGTGATTTGTGCTATAAACTAATTTGCATATTATTCGACTATAAAATATAAAAAGGATAATGATAATAAAGGGATGATGTTGTGAACACCGATCAAGAAAAAATATGGTATGATTCTTGTATGTGAAATTTTGTTGCTTCAAATGCATTTCTATGATATGCGGGAAAATGTAGGTTTTCTAGGTAGTGAGACTACCTGAAACTGAATATACGATGAAAAAATACCAATAACATAGTGCCATTGTATGGTCCATGATAAGGTGTTGATCCTAGTTCTACAAGGAGGCATGGAGAAATTTCCCACCATGTATCCTCTGTAAGCTAGAGTTGTGGGAGGATGGTGTTAGATCATGCTCCCCGAGACATGTGATGATGACTGATAGTTTCCTGTTGGGGAAGCTTGGTCATGGTAGTTGACACTTCTGCTTATGGGTTCTATATGGAGTTAGGTCAATATAGTTGATGCTCCAAGATACCCTAGCAGAGAAAGGATAGGGATGGAATATGGAAGTAGGTTGGGGAGGCATGATTATTAGAAGTAGTTGAGAGTGTGTGGGGTTTTAATCTTATAGCATATGTGTTTTTTTTTTTTCTTCTTGTTTCAAATATATATATATATA
>ML780579.1:808231-862293 GCA_009831015.1 Picea engelmannii
CTTAACCGAATTAAAATTATCTAGGTAATTGTTACTTGTACCATTAAATTATTATAATTAAGGATTCTGCAAATATTGTAAAAGGTTGATTTATTCTTTATGAAGCTAATTTCATTCTTGATTGGGTTGGAAGCATACAGGAATTGCTTTAGATGTGTTAATTATTTCCATTAGTACATGCACAAGTTTTGTATGTTCTAGCTACACATACATACCTTGTGCATGTACACTAGTATTTATGAATGTTTAAATTAATGATGTGCTTATCTGATCTAGATGTCTCAATCATGTTATTGTTCTCCTTGTATTGTAAGTTACTATAACTTTGGGACAAAAATTCTTGAAGGGTGGGTGTATGTAACACTCCAATTAGGTTAATTAATGATTTGATTAATTAAGTTAAATTAATTTATTAAGGAACTAAAGTTAATTAATCGATTAAATCATTAATTTATCCAAATCAATTCATTATTGAAATAATTGTATTTTATCTTTTATTTATTTGTTCCTTTTGAATTAAGAAATGTAACATTTAATAAATTAAGTATTTCATGTGTTTTAGGGGTAGGTGTAAATTTATGACAAACGATAAGGCATATAGGAAATTGATGTTTTGGGGGGGGGGGTGATTCGAGAGGAGGAGGATAAGGTGGGAGTAGGACTTTGGAAGAGAGGATTATTATTTTTCTAGAGGAAGAGGAAGCAAGGAGAAATCTCGGTGAGAAGAATTGTTTTTCTTGGGGAAAATTGGTGGGTTTACAAGTTGATTGTTGTTGCTGGGATTTTGGGCTCGGGGGCCAGGAAATATGATTTCCTGGAGCTAGGGAGCTGGAGAGGCTATGTGCCTAGCTAGCTGGGAGGAAAACACTTAGTTTTTGGGTAGTTTCAAGCTTTTGGTAGCAGACAGTTTCAAACAACTCAAAGGACAACATATTCAAGAGGTATTTTACTAGTTTGTTGTTTTTCTGAATCAAGTTATTAATATTGAAATTGTGTTGTAAATGTGATATTTGAGAATTTAATTGTTGGAAATTGCTGTCATGAAATTTACTATTAAATCTTTACATTTAGTACCAAATTACAAATTTACTTTTCATCTATAAATTCATGGGTAGAGATTTACACCCCATTCTAAAAATGTATAGTCACTCTTAAGAAATACATGTTTTTCTTTTAAACTATAATTTATTCCATTGTGTAGAGATGCACGTCAAGCTTCAAAAAATGCATGTCCAGCTCTTAACACACCTACAATTTGAGTGATTAAAGTTTCTAAGAGTGTCTTAGATATTTTTTCACATGTCTACATATTTATATTTTCATTTGCAAAAATGAAAGTGGCTTTTGTGTGAAAGAGGTGAATTCTATCTTGTAAATTGAGAGACCAAAATAGTAGAAAGTGACATATAGGAAATTCATACCCATGCTTATATATAGATTCAAATTTAGTTATATAAGTTTTTGGGTGAAGGGAGTGACATTATAAATATATATATATCATATTGAGTGCATTTTAAAATGACTGAGGACTTCTACCTTGAACCAAGATTCAAGACATTTTATAAAATTGAGGGTAAAACCATCTTACTGTAAAATGCACACTTAAGGCTTATATGACCTCCAAATTGAGTGGTTCAAATTGTGGAGTTTGGATTTTATCATTTTACATATTTCATACGTTAGTTGTGCATTTTGAAACCAAAATACATCTGTTGTGCATAAGGGATAAAATTTTCCTTGTAAATGAAAGCAAATGCATAAAGGGAAAATGCATGAAAATGGGGCATGATGAGAAATGCATGCCCTAGGAAGAAAAATCCATGTATGGTGTTGTTAATTTACAAATTACAGGTTATAGGCCTATGTATTTTTTGTAAACCCTACAGAATGCATAGTAGGGTGATTGGTTCCCAAAATATAGTACATGGTTGAAACATACATGAATCTTTGGAAACTGTGCACACACACTAACTAAAATGAAAAACCAGTACTAACTACTTGTAAACATGAGATTGATGAGGGAGGAGCTTATATAACCACATCACACGTAAGCTATTTGTTAGTTTCATATCCATTGCGAATACCTACAGAAATCATCAGAGAATAAAAGTTTATATAATTGAATAATAATTAAATAAATAAACCCTGTAAATCTATAGACCAAATACAATAGAAAGTGCCCTAATGGAAAAGGATGTCCATGCTTCTATATAGCTCCAAATTTAGTGATATATGTTTTGGGGTTAATTTCATAACATTATAATTCTATATATATCATCCGGAGTCCATTTTCAAATGAAAAGAGACTTCTACCGGGAACCGAAATTCAAGTCTTTTTGGAAAATGGAGGGTAAAACTATCTTACTATGAAATGCACGCTCAGGACTCATATGATCTCCAAATTGAGTCATTAAATTTGTGGAGTTTGTATTTTATCATTTTACATCAATTCATAACTTTACTTGTGCATTTTCAAATAAAACACTCTCTACTCTGCATAAAGGTTAAAAGTTGTCTTGTAAATGCAAAAAAAATGCATAAAGGGAAAAATGCTTAAAAATGCATGAAACCAGGGCATGAATCCATTTTCCGAGGGTGTCTTATATAATTTTACACATGTCTACATAATTATATTTGTTTTTTCAAACATTAAAGTGGCTGATGTGTAAAAGAGGCAAAATCTAGCATGTAAATTGAGAGACCAAAACAATAGAAAGTGCCCTAATAGAAATGCACGCCCATGATTTTATATAGCTCCAAATTTAGTGATATAAGTTTTGAGGTGTTGATGTGTTTTCATGCATCAAATAGAGACCAATTTGTTTTATTTATTTTTTGAACTTGAAAAGTTCTAAAAATCCTCAACTGTTGATTGTGAAGACCCAACAAGTTTCCAATCAGATTTAACTCTCTAGTTCTTCATAATGAAAGGATAACAAAGATGAGTTCTTTTTGAAAAAAATAGAAGGAAAGGAAATGATACTAAAAAAAATGAAAATACATATGTCAATATTCTCAATACATATCCCTATATCTCAACTATGTTCAATACTTTGCATAATCTAAAAAAGAGCTCATATTCCCAAGATATGCCATTCTTCTCCCACATATTGTTGCCCCATACTTAGCCATTTTCCATTTTCCTTATTCTCCACTCTCTAAACTTTATACTTAGTGATTTTTCCTCATTTCCACTCTAATACCCTTCCTCACTACTCTCCATACTTAGACATTTTTCCAATCCTCCACACCCTTTCCATACTTCACATTTCCATACCTACCTGTTTCCATTTTCATTATCCATTTAGTTAATTTTCATAATACCCACCAATTACTCATTTTCATAATTAATTTCTACGTTCATTTTCACAATTTATTTCATTTTCCATGTCCACTCATTCATTTTCATTATTATTTTCATAATTCATTTCCATTTTCCATTTTCCATTTATCATATTCCATTTTTTATACCCATTTTCCATTTTTCTATTTCTATTTCCCATTTTCATATTTCATATTTCATTTTAATTTCCTTATTTTCACATAACCCTACTACTACCTCCCCAACACTTAGTCATTTTTCATGACTTACCATGTTTTACTATTCTTACACATAGTTGTTTTATGCCTTGCATGAGTAATGATGTGTGGTTCCAGACCTGCATTTTCCTTATATCCACAATCCTTCCTTCACCATAATGCACCATACACTCCCATTTTTGCACCTCATTGATGCAGGAGCATCACTCAAACTCATAATAGCGTTAGTAACCAGTGCAACAACGCACTAGGAGGGAGCAGATCCCAAGGAGAGAGAAGCCTCGGTCTTCTCATTTTTTGAGTTTAAATATTGAGTTTTTAATGTAATTTAATGTAATTAAAGTTTGAAAAGGATCAAAGAGGGTTGAGCCTTTATAAAATGTAAATCTGAGTGTAAAGTTGCATTTAATGGGTTGTAGTTGTACAGATCCTGAGCATTGCCTCATATCTGAAGATATAAATGAATATTTATTGTAATAAATAATTAGTTGTAGGATGCTTAAATGCATTAGAAAATCACTAAGATGTCTATAGAGAAGGCTTGATGATGCAGGCACGCCTACCAGGGCACGTCCGCTCACAGGATCTTTCTCCTTCTATCAGCTCGAAGAACTTGAAGTTCTTCTATTTCCCTATCGGGGAATTTTCCTCCCACAGGAACTCTTTTCGTGATCCCCCCTTTTCTCTATCGGGGTTTCCTCTATCGGGGTTTTGAAACCCACGATGTTTTGGTGACTTGAAACGCCGATCCTCGATCTCCGATGCACCCCTTAGTTGCCTCATTCACCCTTGGCTAAGCCTTTAATTCACGCGACCAGCTCCTATATGACCTCAGCAATAACCCCATCGGGATTTCAGGGTTTTCGATGTCGAAATGCCCGTGTCTCCAAAACTCGCGATTCCCCGAATCGCGACGCGCCTTTTTTTCATGATAGCCCTCCGGCTATAGGATTCACACCATATGACTATTGGTTTGTGACCATGGCCTTATCTCTTATCGGGGTTCGGGGTTTCACGTGTTGGAATGCACCGAACCTCCTGTCAATAGAATCCCCAATTTCCCGATGCTTCGATTCTCTGTCAAGCTGACAACTGGCTCTGCTACGGTTCTTCCCTCAGACCTACTATGGTTGATAGTTGTCCCCCTACTCATCGGGGTTTCGTAGATCGCGATTTCCAAATGCACGAATCACTTGTCACTGGGATCCCCGATATCCCGATGAACTCCAAACGCCGATGGACTTACTTCTTGTCGGGACTTCCTCCAATGGAGCAGATCTCTGCCACACATCCTCTAAATGAATGGTCCCAATTTCCTCCGGGGTTCGGGACTTGAAAGGTCTCGAGTTCCTTGTCCTTAGGAACTCCGATATGCCGATTCCCGACTCTGCCCAGATTGCTGACACCTGTCCTCCAAAACCAATGGTTCAGATCTTGTTGGGAAATTGTGGATTGCGATTCCGTGTGACAAGATTTCCATGTGCTCGAAAACTCCGATTCTCCAATTCTTGACTCTCTCCAGGTTTCTGACACGTGTCCCAAATGATGGAAGGTTTAGATCAACTCTCGGGGTTCGCTACTTTACAAATCTAGGAACCTTCACTTACCTGTACTCCGATGACCAAAATCCCGACCTGGTGATCATGCGACACTTGTCCTCCTTGAGATCCTATGGCTATGATCCCTCCGTCGTTCCGGGGTTCTCCTGGTCATGGATCCTTGGCTCCTAAAGTTTCAAAATTTCGATGAAATCTTGATTTCCTGCCACCTGTCCCAACAGATGGACGACCCAGATCCTCTTGGGGTTTTGGGGTTTCTATTGTCTAAAAACACTCAATCACGGGATTCCCGATCCTTCAAATCCTGATGGGAACTCCTGTGGGACTTCTGTCAGATCCAACGGCTGACGGGTAACCGGTCCACGATCCAACGGTTCACGACCCCTGGAGCTTGAACTCCCAGCGTGACCGTAACCTCTTCACTTCTTGAATAAATCCAACGACTAACATGATCCTGTCAATCTCCTCTACGAGATCCTAACCATCCACTTCCTTCGTAGGTATCTTCTACGAACACTGGTTCTTCTGCGCGTAACTTTGCAGCGCCTATTCAACCTTCTTATGCATAGACTCTCGGTGCTTCTCCTCAATGGATTTGGAAGCCTTGTCCCTCCTGATATTTTCCTCAATGGCTTTCAACCTCAAAGAGGTTCTTTGCACGCACTCCTTGCGACAGTCCTCAACCACTTCTAAGTGTTGAGTTCTCTTGGCTCTGCGCACACCTGCAGCAGTAGTCCTTCAGTACTTCACTCAGTTTCACGATTGAGACTCTCCTTAGGCTGCATACTCCTTGCACGGCTTTAGCAACCCACTTTCACTTCTGAGTGAATTGAGAACAAGATTTTAACTCCCTGAGCCTTCTGTCAACACACTCCATGCGGATGACTTCAACTGCACTCCTTGCAGGAATCCTTTCTCAGAAAGAGAAACGATTATAACTCACTTCACTTCCTCTCAGATTTCAATCTCAATGCATGAAATCATACAAACAACATAACAACAAATTCATAACAGGAGGTAATATTCATAAGTAGAGCATTTAACACACATACACAAAGAATAACACAACAACCATGAATCTGAATCAACTTCTTCTATTAATTCAAGATCTGTACATGGGTGTTCTTCTACAGTTCTCTTCTTCTCTTCTATGCTCTGGATTCTTCTAAATATTTCTGAATTGATAATAATATAACAATATAATGAATGTGTCTATGTTTGGTTTTCCCTCTTCCTTCTAGAACTATCTAATCTAGTATTCAATTCTACCTACTTACATTTACTGCTATAAATGCCTCTGTCTATCTCAGATGAGAGAATATGGCTTGAGGTCTGATTACATTTTACCAAGGTGCCTTTAATAAATGACCTCATTTATGTTTGGTGCATCAGCTTCAACGAAAATTCAAAAAACTTGCACTGGACATCTTCCAGCTGACTTCCACTTCCACGTTGCTTGCTTGTCGTGAGGGATGCTCCTGCATCATACTCCCTCGCTTGAAAATTTGCATGGGCTCCTGTCCATGAGCTCCTGCATGGTATGTCCATGCTTCAACAGTTCTGGCTCAGTCTCCCAGCTGACATCTTCCATTGGATGTCCCTTCCACTTGACCAAATATTCAAAATATTCTTTCCTTCTAGTTTTCTTACCCACTCGTTTATCCAGTATCTGCTCCATCTGTGGCTTCTCTGCAACTGGCATTTGCTTCTGCCACTGAAATTCTGGCTGTTCATCACTTGTTCCTACTTCCTCAAGCTTGTATGGGTATAATTCCAAGACATTGAATATCAGAGATATTCCAATGCCCTCTGGTAACTCGATCTCAGAAGCATTCTCTCCCATCTTCTTCAAGACCTTGCATGGTCTGATTTTCTTCATTTTTAACTTGTTGTATGTTCCTCTCGGGAACCTTTCCTTCCTCAAATGTGCTAGAACTAGATCTCCAACTTCAAACTGAAGTTTTCTCCGATGTTGATCTTCTCTGCGTTTGTACTCCTGACTTGACTTCAATAGTCGCTCCTTCACCTGGCTGTGAAGTTCCTTCATCACTTTAGCGAATTCTCCTGCACTAGCACTGCTAGTATCAGTCTGTTCTGAATTCCTTAATTCAGAAAATCCTCTTGGCTGCCTCCCATAGACAATATGGAATGGAATTTTTCTCGTGCTCCGATTTACTGAGTCATTGTAAGAAAACTCTGCCTGCGGCAATATGCTATCCCAGCTGCTATGGTGCTCTATCACCAAGATCCTCAGCAAGTCTCCTAGACTCCTGTTGACCGCTTCCGTTTTCCCATCCGTCTGAGGATGATAAGATGAACTAAACATCAGATTAGTCCCTAGCTTCTTCCACAACGTCCTCCAGAAATGTCCTATGAATTTTGTATCTCTGTCCGAAACTATGCTTTTCGGCAATCCATGAAGTCGGATGATCTCTTTGAAAAACAAATTTGTGATGTGAGTCACATCGTTGGTTTTCTAGCATGGAATGAAGTGTGCCATCTTAGAAAACCTGTCAACTACCACAAATATTGAATCAACACCCCTTTGTGTCCTCGACAATCCCAACACGAAATCCATGCTAATCTCATCCCACGGCTTCTTAGGTATGGGCAATGGCTGATAAAAACCCACATTCTACTTCCTGCCTTTTGAATGCTGGCAAATCCTGCATCTGTCCACAAACCTCTTGACCTCTGCTCACATCCCTGGCCAAAAGTATGACTCTCTCAGCTTCGTGAATGTCTTGTCATGACCAAAGTGTCCTGCCAATCCTCCATTGTGTTTCTCTTTTAACTGATTCTCCCTCATGGAGCAATTTGGAATACACAATTAATTGCCTCTGAACAGTAATCCCTCCTGGATCATGTAGTCTATCCAAGGGCTTCTGTCTCTGAGAACCGGGTTCATAGCTGCTTCATACGCTTCCTTGAAATCTTCATCATCTGCATACATGTCCCTCATATCATCAAAGCCTAATGTCCTTACTTTGAACTCCTGCAACAACAAACATTTCCTGCTCAAAGCATCAGCCACTTTGTTAGCAATACCAGAAATATGCTTTATTACAAAAGTGAAATTCTTCATGTATTCAACCCACTTAACATGCCTCTGATTCAACTTTTCTTGTTGCGTCACAAACTGTAATGCATGGTTATCACTATATAGAATAAATTCCTTTGGAATCAAATAGTGCCTCCATTTTTTCAATTCTTGTATGATAGCATAAAATTCTTTATCATACATGGAGTACTTTTCTTTTACCTCATTCAGCTTCTCGTTGAAATATGCAATTGGTCTGTCCTCCTGGCTCAAGACCGCTCCAATTGCAAACCCGCTTGCATCACATTTTACCTGAAATGTGTTTTGAAAATCTGGCAACACCAGAATTGGTTGCTCTGTAATATTTCATTTCAACAAATTGAAACTCTTCTCAGCCTCTTCAGTCCAGTGAAAATATTTATGTCTTTTCTTGACTGTGTCCATCATTTCTGCGCTAATTCCACTGAAATTCCTGATGAATTTGCAGTAGAAACTAGCCAAACCATGAAAACTTCTCACCTCAAATATGTTCCTTGGTGATGGCCAATTCTTGATTACCTCCACCTTATCTGGATCCATCCTCAATTAATTTGCAGATATAACAAAACCCAAATAAATGAGTTCTGTCTTCATGAACGAGGACTTCTTCATATTTATCAATAGCTTCTCCTGCTGTAGCTTCCTCATCACAATGGCCAAATGCTTCAGATGTTCGGCCTTAGTATTTCTGAAAACCAATATGTCATCCAGATACACGATGACAAACTTTCCGATGAACTGCTTCAGGACTTCATTCATCAACCTCATAAAGGTACTTGGTTCATTCGTTAAGCCAAACAACATGACAAGCCATTCATACAAACCTTCGTTTGTCTTGAATGTTGTTTTGCATTCGTCACCTTCTCTCATACGAATCTGATGATACCCACTCTTCAAATCTATCTTTGAAAAAAAAAAATTCTCCACTTAAGAAATCCATCAAATCATCCATTCTTGGCAATGGAAATCTATACTTGATAGTTATCTTGTTGATGGCTCTTTAATTAGTGCACATCCTCTAGCCTCTGTCTTTCTTCGGACTGAGCACTGTTGGAACAACACACAGACTCAATCTTTCCCTGACCAAACCTTTGTCCAACAACTCCTGGACCTGCCTTTTAACTTCTTCATTCTCATGCGACGTCAACCTGTACGCGGATTTGTTTGGAAAACTAGCTCCTGGTATGAGGTCAATATGATGACTCACAGTCCTCATCGGTGGTAACGAACGAGGTAGTTCATCCACTACAATATCAACGAACTCTTCTAGCAGTTCCTGAACTTCTTCTGGAAAATCCTCCACTCTTGTGCTAGTCAGAACAATCCTTAGCTTTCTGACCACAAAGAATTGTGGATCCTCCTTCTTCTTAACTTCTGTAAGAAGTTCCTTCCCACTCATGAGAAGTACTCTGTTGCTCACTTCCGGTTTCACTTCTTTATCCTCAATTGGACACAACATATGAGTCCTCCCATTCTTCTTCAGGGTATATGTGTTCATCCTCCCATCATGAATTACATTCCTATCATATTGCCATGGTCTGCCCAACAATAAATGACAGACATCCATAGGAATAACATCACATAGAATCTTATCATTATATCCTCCTATTTTAATGTCAACTAAGCACTGTTTTGTGACATTTACCTGATGCCCCTTCTGTAGCCATGAAACTTTGTATGGACTTGGATGATCAGTTGTCTCCAGCTCCAGCCTCTCCACTATCTCGGTTGAAATGAGATTGTCAGTGCTTCCACTGTCCACGATAACCTTGCAGGCCCAACCCTTGGTCTTGAAAGCAGTCCTAAAAATACTGTTCCTCTACGCTGAATTTTCCATCTCCTTCTCTGGCATCAAAAGGACTTTCCGCATCACCAACAATCTTCTGCCTTCAATGTATTCTGCCTCGGCGATGTGAGTCTCTCCTCCATCCTTCTTTTTATCTGGACAGTCGACTAACTTGTGCCCATTTTTTCCACATGTGAAGCATGTAATTACTCCACCTCTTCCTCTTCCTCTACCTTTGGTACGAGTAAACCTATCATTATCAGCATATCCTCCTCTTTGTTCAATTTGCTGTCCTCGCTGCTCAACATATGGCCTTCTCTGTGAGGTTCCACCTCTTTCAACTTTTCCCTGAGGTTTCTTCCATTCCTCCTTGGGATTCTGGTATTTATCTTGGGAAACTACTTTGCCTCTGGGCTGACTTCTTCCTCGGCCCCTCTGACTTTGTTTACAGCTCATCTTCTCCTCATCTTTCATAGCCAATTGGTAAGAATCCTCCACCGTTCAGATGGTTTCCATACTTATTTCATCCTGAATTTCATACCTAAGGCCATTCATATACCTAGCAACCTTTTCTTCATTGCTTTCGCGATGACCTACCCTGATATTCAACCTATAAAATTCCTCAGTATTCTCCTTCACTGTCATCAACTTCTGTCTCAGGTTCTGCATCCTCCTGAACAGAGAATTTTGATAATCCCTGGGAATGAATTTTGCTTTCATCTTTTCAATCATCCTGTCCCAGCTCTTAATCTTAATCTTTCCTTGGCAACGCCTATCAACTTGCAGCTCATCCCACCACAGGACTGCATGTCCTTTCAATCTCATAACAACATGCCTGACCTTCTTATCCTCTTCGATATCCTCATAATTGAAATAATTATCAAGAGCTCTAATCCAGTATAGAAGCTCTTCTGCATCCAGATTCCCTTCATAAGATGGAATGTCCATTTTTTTTTTCGAACTCATCTGGGCGATAGCCTTAATTAATCGCTCATTGGCTGCATCTTCCGCTGGGATTTCTTCTTCTTCATGTCCAACATCACCTTCGTTTTCGGATTCACTGATATCTCCTGCATCAGCTTTGCACCTTTGTCTTATCTCCATGTCCTCCATTCTTGCACAAAGATTTTGCATTCCTCTCTCCACGTCTAGATTCTGTACTTTCCTACCTCTTTCTCTGGACAATTCCCTTTCCTCCCCTAGATCCAGTGATTGTCTACCCCTTCTCCTTGGCGGCATGGTGAATTCTCCTTGTCCTCTACTACAGAAAGCAAATAATCTTTTCTAAGCTATGATAACACTTGACGCAGGCACACCTACCAGGGCACGTCCACTCATAGGATATTTCTCCTTCTATCGGCCCGAAGAACTTGAAGTTCTTCTATTTCCCTATCAGGGAATTTTCCTCCCATAGGAACTCTTTTTGTGATCCCCCCTTTTCTCTATCGGGGTTTCCTCTATCGGGGTTTTGACACCCACGATGTTCTGGTGACTTGAAACACTGATCCCCAATCTCCGATGCACCCCTTAGTTTCCTCATCCCCCCTTGGCTAAGCCTTTAATTCACGTGACTGGCTCCTATATGACCTCAGCAATAACCCCGTCAGGATTTCGGGGTTTTCGATGTCGAAATGCCCGTGTCTCCAAAACTCGCGATTCCCCGAATCGCGACGCGCCTTTTTTTCACGATATCCCTCCGGCTATAGGCTTCGCACCATATGACTATTGGTTTGTGACCACGGCCTTATCTCTTATTGGGGTTCGGGGTTTCGCGTGTTGGAATGCACTGAACCTCCTGTCAATAGAATCCCCGATTTCCCGATGCGTCGATTCTCTGTCAAGCTGACAACTGGCTCTGGTACGGTTCTTTCCTCAGCCCTGGTATGGTTGACAGCTGCCCCCCCACTGATCGGGGTTTCGCGGATCGCAATTTCCAAATGCACGAATCACTTGTCACCGGGATCCCCGATATCTTGATGAACTCCATCCAACGGCTGACGGGATCCTATCGATCTCCTCTACGAGATCCTGACCATCCACTTCCTTCGTAGGTATCTTCTACGAACACTGGTTCTTCTGCGCGTAACTTTGCAGTGCCTATTCAACCTTCTTATGCATAGACTCTCAGTGCTTCTCCGCAATGGATTTGGAAGCCTTGTCCCTCCTAATATTTTCCTCAATGGATTTCAACCTCAAAGAGGTTCTTTGCACGCGCTCCTTGTGGCAGTCCTCAACCACTTCTAAGTGTTGATTTCTCTTGGCTCTGCGCACACCTGCAGCAGCAGTCCTTCAATACTTCGCTCAGTTTCACGACTGAGACTCTCCTTAGCCTACGCACTCCTTGCACGACTTTAGCAACCCACTTTCACTTCTGAGTGAATTGAGAACAAGAGTTTAACTCTCTGAGCCTTCTATCAACGCACTCCTTGCGGACGACTTCAACTGCACTCCTTGCAGGAATCCTTGCTCAGAAAGAGAAACGATTGTAACTCACTTCACTTCCTCTCAGATTTCAATCTCAACACATGAAATCATACACACAGCATAAGAACAAATGCATAACAGGAGGTAATATTCATAAGCAGAGCATTTAACACACATACACAGAGAATAACACAACAACAATGAATCTGAATCAACTTCTTCTATTAATTCAAGATCTATACATGGGTGTTCTTCTACATTTCTCTGCTTCTCTTCTATGCTCTGGATTCTTTTAACTCTTCCTGAATTGATAATAATACAACAATACAATGAGGGTGTCTATGTTCGATTTTCCCTCTTCCTTCTAGAACTATCTAATCTAGTATTCAATTCTACCTACTTACATTTACTACTATAAATGCCTCTATCTATCTCATATGAGAGCATATGGCTCGAGGTCTAATTAAATTTTACCAAGGCGCATTCAATAAATGACCTCATTTATGTATGGCGCATCAGCTTCAAGGAAAATTCAAAAAACTTGTGCTGGACATCTTCCAGCTAACTTCCGCTTCCACGTTGCTTTCTTGTCATGAGGGATGCTCCTGCATCACTTGAGAAGCCTCCTCATGTATAAATCAATGTAATGTATGCCCATAATGGAATTAGTGAATTGGTTGAAGGAAGAGATAGTTAGTGAGTAGTTGTGGAGAAAAAGAACTGAGAATTTGTTGCAATCCAGTATTATACACATTGTAAAGACCATTCAATATTAATACAAAGAGCAGATATCTTTGCATATGATTCTCTATGTGTGTTTATCTATATGATGAAAATTCACTCTTTGAATAGTTTTTGTGCATCTGAATGAATGTTATGGGTGTTTAAATGTTCCCTTTGTAGGAATAGATGTAATTCTTTGTCTATAGTTTTATGAGTGTTTCTGGGATCTCACGACAGTGCAAGGATTGCACCTCAAGGAGTGTGCAAGAACACGTTCAAGATTTCTTTGAGGAGCGTGCCAGGTGGGCACACCATAATTGTTCTCAAACTTAGAAGGGACAGTGCAAAGAGTGCATAGAGCGAGTGCAAGGGGTGCTCCTCAACTTGGAGTAGTGTAAAGGCTCAAGGCGTTGGCCAGTGTAAGGAGTGCACATCAGAGTTACTGAAGACTTTGAAGATCCAACACAAGGTGTGTGAAGGACGAACCATCTATAGGTTTGAAATCTCAAGGGAGATAGTATGAGTTTAAGCAGAGAAGAGGTGCAAGGAGCATACGCCATTTTTATTGAAGACTCTCGGAGAAAGTGCAAGGAGTGCATGAAGGTGATTCTTGCAAGTTCATGACTCAGGAGGGTTAAGTCCCAGGAGTGCATGAAGCCAAAACAGTGTTGAAGTGTTGGAAAATCTCTGGAGGAAGAGTGTGAGTGTCGGGAGGGCACGAGAATTTGTTTAAAGAAAAAAGGCTGAGTCCTTGGAAGTTCAAGCAATTACAAGATCAGGAGAGATAGCGCAGGTGTTCACAGTAGCCACACAAGGAGTGCAAAAGCAAAGTCGTTTTAGACTCAGTAGCTCAGGAGAGATAAAGTGAATTGTGCAAAGAGCAAGTGCAAGGAGTGCACCTATAGTCAATGGAGCATAAAATATCAAGAATACCTGTGAAAGGTGTGCATTGGGACAACACTTAGTTAGGTTTTTAAGGAGTATCAAGGAAGACGATCACAAGGGATGCGTGGGAGGATTTTATAAAAATATTCAAATTTCAAGTTTTAGTGAAGTGCAATGTGTGCACCGGAGGTCTGAATCACTTTGAGTGATAAATATCAGGAGGGATAGTGAACATAAAACTTTGGAGGAAGACACATTTTATTGTCAAGGTCGAGTGGATGAGATCATCCAAAGGAGGAATTAAAAATTTCCTAACCTTCATATTTGGGAAAGCAGAACGAGGTTTAACCCTTAAATTCCTTCGGACTTCGTGAATTCAGAATATTTGGGATAAGTGTTATAAAGGAGGTGAGTTTTCTGAAATCCCAGGATCCGTAGTGAATCTAGACCATCCATTTTTTAGGACACGTGTCCACATATCCATCGTTTTTTCAGAAGTCCAACTATCTAGCGATTTGGAAGTGTTGTAGAAAAAGTGTGCGGAACTCCCAAAGTTCCGAAGCTCAGAACAGATCCTCGCAATTGATTCAAAGAGCCACGTGTCGACAGATCTTGGAGTCTGAAGATTTGGTACTCCAGAGGAAATTGAGTTTAATTTTTCTTGGTTTGATATCTCCTAAAGCTTCGAAGGCTAGAGTATATCTCATTCATCCATTTACGAGGGCATGTGAACCATTGATCAAAACCTTTCACAAGTTTTCCAGTTCAGGATTCGGGAATATTTAAGGTGTTGTGTTGTGAAAGGATCTGAAGCTTGGAGCATGAAGTAAATATCAATAATTGGTGTGAGGTGAGATCCACCCATATGAACCACGAGTTTGGATTTCTTTATTTTAGGGGAATTACATGTTGGAGCGGGTAAAACTCATGAAGCCCAGAGTCTCAAAAAATTTTGTGAGTTGTATATCAGTTCATGGATTGTGGACCATTGATCCCGTAGTTTTCCAGGAATTAGCCTATTCAGCGTTCAAAAAAGTTGAGGTGTTGTGGTTTTGAAACCCCTGGAGCCCAAAGCTCCGAAGTGCTGAAGTAGCGCGCTGTGTTAGGAGCCTGGTTTTAAGCCCTTGGGTAGATGCGATTTTTGTCGGAATAAGAGGAATGATGCCTGGATTTGATTTTAAAGGCATAAAGGGATTAGTAAAAGCACCCACAAGTCTTTATTGGACCTGCACAAAGATATAAAGGGCCTGTGTGCATTTTGGAAGGGATCCAACAAGGATCCGAGAGATGTTTCATCTCCATAGACAAACGATCCTAGACCAGGAGGTCTTGCGAGCCTTAGGAGGTGGTGGGGGTTTGCATCATATGGTATTAGAGCGTGATTTTATTTTCATATAGCAGGAAAGAGAAAATATTTTGTTTGATATTATCATATCGTATCAGATTGGATTTTTGTCTGTAGATAGTAGAAGAAGGAAAAGAAGACAAATTATTGAGGCTCTGTGTGTGAAGAACTATTTTCCAGTGTGTCACAAACAACAAACTTTCCAGGAGGGTAGGGTAAAGATAATATGGCTATCGAAGGCCATAAGAAAGGTTTTAAAGGAGACCACGAGTAGATGAGAAAAGAGGATATGGAAAAACAACTCAAGGAGACTTGAGAGAGGCTCGATAGGTTGATGAAAAAAATGCAACAAGAAGTGCAAGGAAGTTGGAGGTATGAATGTCTCATGAAGAAGAAGGTAAAGTGGCCTATCCAACAGGTGGTTCCCAAAAGTCAGAAGAAAATACTGAGGAGGTGGTTGAGGCAAGTGGAAGACCTCAATGACATAGAGGAGAATATGGTCTACATTTGTGAACTGAAATATGGAGAGAGCCTCGGTGATGAGGAAGAGGGATAAGTTGAATATATCATAGATTGTCCAGAGGGAAATGAGAAGAGGCCGGTTGAAGATATCACAAAATGCTAGGATGGAAGAATAGAAATTTCAGGTTGCGAGGTGGGCAAGGAATAGAGGAGATTGTCTGAGAGTTTGAAGAACTCATAGAGGAGTTCATATCAATAAGGAGTGCTGACAGAGAAGAATAAAGAGGATATGAGACTATATAAGAGTCTCATGAACTCAAATAAGAATTCATATCAACAACGAGCGCTGATAAGAGAGGAGGAAGATCAGAGGTGAATTTTGATCATTAGAGGAATTAGTATATTCCTATCAAGTATCCCAACAGAGGCTAGTGAAAGTGTAGAAGAAGAAAGACATCCAACATAGACTGTAGTTGAGAAGGAGAAGGAACATATATTAAAATGTTCCCAAGAGATGAAGGAAGAGGAGGATTCAGATAAAATTCTCACTCAGTGGGAGAAGGAGTTGAAGATGATGGAGGATTGGTTAAGAAATCCAGAGATAGAGGAAGTCTACCAGAAGGATGTGGTCATGAGGAGTGGAGAGGAATTCCAACATGAGAGTAGGTGGAAAACACTCAACTTATTCTAACACAAAGAGATGGAAGAAGAGCAGAGGAACTGACAGAAAGAGGATTGTCATAAGAGATAGTTGAGAAGTAACTCAATAATATCGTTGCAGAATTTGAGCCTAGAGTGGAGTGGCAAGTCAATGCCACAAGTGATGAAGTTAGTATGGGAGATCAGATTGATCTTCCCTTTGATCTTTGTGAAGAAGTGGAAGATCATGGAGGGGGAGAGATAACCCATAGTAGGCTCATCCAACGGGTCAAGTTCAAGATTGATGAAGAGGAGGAGATGCAGTAGAGCAGAGTGCAATATAGAAGCCAACCAGTAGAACAATTGGACAGGGAGATAGAGGAGATGAGAAGGTTGATTCCGGAATCAACAAAGAAGATAGTCAACAAAAGATGGAGGTTTACCATAGGAGATCCTGCAACATCAACAACAAGAAAGAAACAAGAGAAACAAAGAAAAGGAGAAGGTGGACAACTCTAGAGTGAAGTTTGGGACCCAGGAGGATCCAACACAACAAGCATGGAGGAGCCATGAGAAGGATCTCATTATTTTTGTCAACATGAGAGTATGATGTAGGAGCATCACTCCAACTCATCATGGCATCAACAACCAGTGCAACAAGACACTAGGAGGGAGCAAATCCCAAGAAGAGAGAAACACTATTCTTCTCATTTTTTGAGTTTATAAAATATCAAGTTTTTAATGTAATTTAATGTAATTAAAGTTTGAAAAGGATCAAGGAGGGATGAACCATTATAATATTTAAATATGAGTGTAAATTCTCCTTTAATGGGATATAGTTGTACAGATCCTTAGCATCGCCTCAAATATGAAGATGTAAATGAATATTTATTGTAATGAATCCTTAGTGGTAGGATGCTTAAATGTGATGGGAAAGAACTAAGATGGATGGATGGAAGGCTCGAGAATCCCCCTCATGTATAAATCAATGTAATGTATTCCTAGAAGGGATTTAGTCAATTGGTTGAAGGAAGAGACAGTTAGTGAGTAGTTATTGAGAGAAAGAATCAAGACTTTGGTGCAGTCCAGTCTTGTACAAATTGTAAATACCATTCAGTATTAATACAAAGAGTATATTTCCCTTCATATGATTCTCTGTGTGTGTTTATCTGTATGATGAATGTTCACTCTTTGAATAGTTTCTATGCATATGAATGAATGCTATGGATGTTTAAATGTTCCTTTTGTAGGAATAGATGTAATTATCTGTATGTATTTTTCTGAGTGTTTCTGGGATCTCATGGAAGTGCAAGGATTACACCTTAGAGTTGTTAGAAATCACTAAAAGGCCTACACAAGGAGTGCAAAAGAAATTGTTTAGGATTTCTGTGAGGAGAGTGCTAGGTGGGCACACCAGAAATGTTCTCAAACATAGAAGGGAGACTGTAAAGAGAGCACAAAGTGAGCGCAAGGAGTTCACATACAATTGGAGTAGTGTAAAGGCTCAAGGAAGAGGTATGTGCAAAGAGTGCACATCAAAGTTACTAAAGACTTTGAAGAGGCAATGCAAGGTGTGTAGAGGATGAACCATCTATAGGTTCAAAAGATCAAGGGAGATAGTCTGAGTTCACATAGAGAAGAGGTTTAAGGAGTGTACACCATAGTTACTGAAGACTCTAGGAGAAATCACAAGGAGTGCACAAAGGTGAGTCTTTCAAGTTCAGGACTCAGGAGGGTTAAGTGGTAGGAGTGAACGAAGCCAACAAACTATTGAAGTGTTGGAAAATGTCTGGAGGAAGAGCGTGAGTGCTAGGAGGGCACAAGAAGTTGTTAAAATAACAAAGGGTTGAGTCCTTAGAAGTTCGAGCAATTACAAGATCAGGAGAGATAACACATGTGTGAATAGTAGCCACGCAAGGAGTGCGAAGCAATAGTCATTTCAGACTTAGTAGCTTGGGAGAGATAGAGTGAATTGTGCAAAGAGTAAGTGCAAGGAGTGCACATATACTTAGTGGAGCATAAAAGCTTAAGAATACCCATGCAAGGTGTGCACAGGGCCAACAATGGTCAAGTGTTGAAGGATTCTCAAGGAAGATGAGTGCAAGGGGTGAGTGGAAGGATTTTCTAAAAATATTCAAGTTTCAAGTTTCAGTGAAGCACAAGGTGTGCGTCGAAGGTATGAATCACTTGGAGTGATAAAGATTAGGAGGGATAGTGAACATAACCCTTTGGAGGAAGAAACCTTTTATTTTCAAGGTCAAGCGAACAAGATCCGCCCGAGGAGGAATCAGATCTTTCCTAACCGTTAGATCTAGGAAAGAAACACAAAATTTAATCCTTGAAGTCCTTTGGACTTCACATATTTGAAAGTTTTGGGATAATTGTTGTAAATGATGAAATTTTCTGGAAGTCCCAAGATCTGGAGTGAATATGGACCATTCATTTGTGAGGACACATGTCCACAGATCCATAATTATTCAAAAGTTTGGTTATCCAGTGATTTAGAAGTGTTGTAGAAAATGTGTGCGGAACTCCTAAAGTTCTGAAGCCTTGAACAAATCATAGCCATCAGTGCAAAGAGCCACATGTCAATAGATCTCGGAGCCTGGAGACATGGTACTTCGAAGGAAACTGAGTGTAGGTTTTCTTTGTTAGAGATGTCCTGAAGACCTGAAGGTCGTAGTAGATCTCATTTGTCCATTTATGATGGAAGGTGGACCATTGATCATAACCCTTTGCGAGTTCTCCAATTTGATACTTGGGAATATTTAAGGTGTTGTGTTGTGAAAGGCTCTGAATCTCGAAGTGCGAAGTAAATATCAACCGTTGGTGTGAGGTGAGCGTCAACTATTTGATATTCTAGTTCAGAGTTTGTGAGTTTGGGGGTATTGCATGTTGGAGTGGGTAAAACTCCTGAAGCTCGGAGTCCCAAATTTTTATGTGCATTGTAGATCAGTTCACGGATTGTGGACCATTGATCTCATAGTTGTTCGGGAATTATCATATTCGTTGTTCATAAAATTTTAGGTGTTGTGGTGTTGAAACCCTCGGATCGTGAAACTATGGAGTGCCTTAGGCTCCTGGTTTTAATCCCTTGGTCACATGCGATTTCTTCTGGAACAAGAGGGATAGTACCCAAATTCGATTTTAAAGGAATAAGGGCTTAGTAAATGAATTTGTGGGTATTTGTTGGACCTACACAAAGATTTAAAGGGCCTATGTGCATTTTGGAAGGGATCCAGCAAGGATCCGAGAGTTGTTTTAGATACACAGATGAATGATCTTAGACCAGGAGGTCGCACGAGCCCCATGAGGTGGTGGGTTTTGCATAACTCATACTTAGTAATCTTTACAAATTTTTATTCCCCTCACCCAGGTCCTTTACATCCACGTTCTCATAACTCCACAAACCCTTCATTTTATTTTTGAATACTATTTACTATCCTAGGTTTCTTCCCCTTTTTCATGGACCTACCATATTGTGACACGTGGAAGTGAGGTGTATCTACCCTTGGGTGACACATGGACTTGACATGTTAGACATTGATAGGTGGACTGGGCAGTGACAGGGTGATTATTTGGCATTGACCGAGCAACCAAAATATTACTAAGGCATGATTTTTTATAAGGCACGAGAGCTACACTAAGGATTCCATAAGTTCCTTTATTTCACACATGAATGATAAGGGGTATGTATTCATTATAAACACTAATTATTCACCCCTCACAATGCATGTGGCATTAAGAAATGTGAAATAAAATCAAGGGACAAGATTTTCCCACAAACCGAATCGATGATGGTTGAGTCTCCATCTTTCGGAGCTCATAACTCTTGATCCAAATGTCTGTTTTGGGAAAACCATACCTCATTGGAAAGGTAATTTGACAAGGAGGATAGTGGGACATGTTTCGATTTATGAATGTTTCTATAATATTTCTATAAATTAAAATAATAATAAGATTTCTTTTCATGGATTCCTGGGAAAAATATTTGGAACCTCAACTTCCCGAGGCTACAAGTTGAGATCCAAGACCCCAAATTTCACTCAATATGGATCATTGGAAAGACATAATAATGAATAGTATTTCTATAATTTTTCCATGGCTAATAAGTCACTTGTCTTTTTCAGAAAATTAAAATACATTCGATGTTTTTTAGGTAGTTATCTTTAAAATTTTAGAAATTAAAGTCTATTAAATAACTTTTATAAATGTGTGAAGTGGGTCCCAATTGAAGGAATTTATTTTAATGACCTAATTCGTTAATAAGAATTCAATCAATCATTGATTTATATTATCTACTCTTCATTCCAAAAATAAGAAGTATGTGAAAATTTTCTGAAAGAACAGAAACGATAACTACTAGGACAAAGATTTTCAATGAAGAATTGGGAGTGGATTTAAAAGGGGGAGAGCACCATGAAAGAAAGGGTCATATCATCAACATAGATTTTTTCATCCTTCAGTATTCAACCATATTTCTCATCTATAAATAACTATCTCCATCTTCTTACTTCTACTCCTTCTTCTGCTACTCTATTTCTCTCAGGGATTTGTGTTTGTATTCCCAAGACTGAGAAGAAGGCCACATTTTTGAGTGTTTTTATTTTATTCTTCTACATCATTTCCTAAAATATCAATAGGAGTATTTCACATCCATATATTTGAATGATAATGTAAAACACCGTTTTCTAATAGATTCATGGAGGTTCAGTTCTTGCATTTGGCAGTGTTGGTACCTAGGTCTACACCCCCATCCTTTTCTCTTTTATACCCTATCCACCCATAATATTGAGTTCTATTGTGGTTTCTGTAGACTATTCTCCATTTTTCTTTTGATGCCCCCTGTTCACCTTTTACATTGTTTCACCATCGATTTTTATTTCTTGAAAGGTAAACACATATTTGGTTCGAGTTTGAACACTTGTCATCGTATTCTCCACTAATGAACTCCATGTAGGTCCACCAAGTTTTATATGTGCAGGAGACATCTAGGGTCAATAAAGCCATTAAAATATTAGTAATATTTTGTATGGAACACAACAAATCAGAGTAGTCCACCTCAGCCTCTAGATGCGATAGACGATAGGTTGACATGATCGACAACCAAGATCCGATGTTCAAGACAGATAGACAACTCTCGTGGCTTTCGATATTATGTAAGGTGGATAAAAGAAATTGTTTCATGAGGAGACTAAACCCCATGCTAATCTCCATCAGTGGCATCCCCATCCTTCAGATCAACGGTCCTCACGACTTTCTAGACCCCCCGACCTTTCTACCTTTAACGAGAGGGGGGTGTCTGGGAAAAGTAGTTTCCCCACCGCAAGCCCTGCCTAACTTGGTGATTTCCCATGATACTGAACCCCCCCCTCTATAATACACTTGCTGCCTTCCCCCCCTCCCCCCCGCTGGAATCCTATTGGATTTCCTCCTAATATAATTCCTCTCACCAACCAACACTTTTCCTCCCTTCATTCCTGTCACCTCCTGCGTATCTATTGTCCTCCTCTCTCTATGCACCACCTGTATCTCCCACTACACATCACCAACTCCACACTCTCGACACCTCCATAATATCCACACCTCCTATCACCTTTTGACATATGTCCTCCTAGCTCATATACCCTCGCATCCACTCATCCTACCTCTCCATTGGATGCTTGCCTCTGCATCCGCCTCCATGATCGTTGGGCCGCCAACCATTCCAGTGAAGCTATTTGTAGGTACATATGGAAGCTGACGGGTTCGACCCAGAATGTGCTTAGCTACTGAAAGATCTGTCACAGAAAGAGAACATAGGAGATCATCCCAGTTTGACGCAACCGCTTCCAGAATAATTCAAAAGACTACCTTCTTCCTCAAGAAGATATCTGCCAATACAGAAAGTTGTCTCCGATGGCCTCTAGCTCATAGGCATGCCATTTTTCAATGCATAACTCTTTTCTTCCACTCTGAGTCTTTTTCTGCCAATCTCATTTCTTTCAGCACATGCAGTCTCATTTCCAGTAACAGTTCCAATTGTGCCATTACAACACTCTTTTAGATTAAATAACAAGTGGTCTTATGTGTGTGATAAGAACCACTTGTTACCAGTTAATCCTAGTACAGAGTTCACATGTTGAAATCCATGCAATATCAGTTAGTTTAGTCAGATTGTCTTACATTCAGGAAACTATAATTAGGTCTCGGTCCCCTAAGTACAAGAGCCTCTCCAACTCTTTTAAATAGTTAGTTTTTGGATATTGTAAAGGGTCAGATTCTTGGGATAAGAAATCAATATATCAGCTTGACTAAAACTGTTTTTCATATGGATTAAAGTCTCTACCTGGTGAATACGCTACTGATGTCATTGTTTTTTTTTTAATCTGTGTGTGTCTTATTTTGAATGCAATCTTGATCTATGCTAAGTACTTTTCGTTCCTTTTCAACTATTTCCTAACCTGTCTTTATTAACATGCAACCTATGATTATAGCTATGCCTTGGTGAAGTCTTGATTTTCTTGCAAACTGTGGGATTGATTGCATTCTGATACATGTTTTATGCTTGAAATATTATTTTAATGCATTTGACTTCTTGCAGCAGGCTACTTATTGAGTGGTGTGTTGTTTTCCTCTTCTTTTACCCCCCGTTTTTCACTTCTTTTCATTAGTGTGCCAACAACTCAGGAGTAACCTCATCCTTCTCCTATTCAAACCCAACCTTGAGATTTTATTGGTAGAACCAACCCTCTAAACTGACCCACCAAAAACAAAGAATTGTTATTCTTAAACTGATAGGTGGCCTAGATCTGCCCTTTTAGCAGTCAGGTGCAGACTTTAGGACCAATATCTTATGGCGTCATTGTCAAGGAATAGAGTAATGAAATATGTTTCCCTGGGAGAATGAAAATTGATCAGCTTTGACCTTTAATGGTGAAAAAATATCAAAAACATTTAGACTTCCATATTTCACCTGGCGACTTCACTGAGTAAAATTTAAAGAAGAAATATTGGCACCTAGAAAGGGATTCAACAGATCCAAATATGAAAACAACAAATCCAAGAAGGCTCATTCTAACCCTGAGAATAACAGAGTAGTCTCTGAGCCAGAAAGGAAACTAAGAAAATCCACTATAGCTCAGATATTTACTTCCCCCCTCAAAGGAAAAGATTCTCACCAAGAGAATACTTCAAATCATTGTCACAAGAAGCTTGAATTTGATAGCCCTGAGAATCATAATTCCAAAGGGGCTCATACATCTCCAACTCTTGATTCCACTTTAGTATCAAGTCCTGCATACACCCTTGTATCTCCCATAAATTTGTGGATTCCTATTATTCAAACCATGTTCTTTAATAAGATGGATGTCATAATTTATTCTAGATATGCACCCCTAGTGCTTCCTGTAGGATTACATGCACTCTCAGCCATAGATTATATGAAATATTTTCCAAGATATAATGGGGAAGGTGATGTAATTGCTGAAGGACATCTTGTAGCCTTTTACAGCTTTGCAGATAACTTTAACATTGATTATGCTGATGTATGGATGAGGTTGCTTGTATAGAGTCTGGATGGGGAAGTTAGAAAATGGTTCAGGGGTCTTCCTCCAGCATCCATTGCAGATATTGAGGAATTAGATGAATCTTTCATAAAGTAGTGGGGAGATAGGAAAGATTATCTCTACTACATCACTGAATCTGGGTCTCTAAAGAGAAAGAATGGTGAATCTATTTCAGACTTCACCAATATATTCAATAAGATATATGGTAGAATCCTAGATGAGATCAAACCAACCGAAGCTTCTGCCAAGATCACTTATGCTAATGCATTTGATGCAGAGTTCTCCCTCCTCCTGAGAGAGATAAGATCAACCACATTGTTTTCCATGCAGGAAGCAACCATTGAGGTTGAATCTAATATTTTGGCATCAGACAGACTGAAGACTAGATCTGATAAAGAGAAGGAAAAACAAAGAGAGGATGCCCCTACCTCCTCTAACTCAGGAACATATGATCCCAAACCTGAGGAAATGACCAAAAATTTGAAATATCTGACTTTTTAAATAGCCAAGCTAAAATGGGATTCGAAACAGCCAAACAGAGCTTTCCAAGGGGTTGGAAATAGAAATCAAAATCAGTTTAGAAGGCCTAATGATTCCACTCAAATAATGCAGAGATAAAGGGGAAATGTTGATGATCAAGGGGTAGTTCCTCCTTTCCAAAACAATCAAATTTAGGATATGGATGAAGACAGTGATGTTGTGGATGATATTGTTATGCTTTTCAATGAAACAAATTATTGCACCAACCACTTAACACAACAAGAATATGAGGTAGCACTTGATTGTCAAATCAGTCTAATGATCAGATAGGGGAGGAGGGTGTTATTCAAGGTCAACCCAAGAATAAATATGATTTGAGGACAAGGGAATGGGCTCCCAAAGACACCACCTCTGATCAAAGAAAACAAGTTGAAGCTCCTGCCAAGAAAAATCCGAATAAAGGCATGCCATATAAAACTCAACAACTTCCCCTATCAAAACCTACAGTCCCTGAAATAAAAGAAGCTGATAGGCCACCAACCTATTTTAGCCTAGAGAATGAGATGAGAAAGATCAATATCCCTGTGCCTTTGACAAAATTGTTAAAAAATGAACCTTTTAAAAAATCCATCATGAAATTTCTACAACCAACTCCTTCTAGTTTATCTTATGATGTCATTAGTTTGTAGGATCAAAACCCAACCATTATCGTGGGCCCACACATTGAATATGGATCTGACGCTTCTCCTCCATTCTATATATATTTGAATTTTCATTATAAGATCCTGCATAATTCTCTTATGGACTCAGGAGGCTCTCACAATGTCAGGCCCAATTTTTTTTATGGAAGAACTAGGTCTAGATATTACCAAGCCTTACCAATACCTATACTCCTTTGATTCTAAGAAAGTAAAATGTCTGGGATTGATAAAGGATGTGTTGGTTTCTTTATCACAGTTACCCATGAAGAGTGTAGTGATGGACATTTTTGTAGCGTACATTCCCCCAAAGTTTGGCATGCTCTTATCTAGAACATGGGCTAAGAAGGTTGGAGGATCATTACAAATGGACCTCACTTATGCCACCATTCCTGTGTTTGGAGGTGAACATAGGAGGATATACAGAGAGGTAAGGTGAACCTACATTTTCAGTGACCATCGAAACCCGATAAATCACCCAATCTATGTTGTTGAGGATGAGATTGGCTCATCTGTATTTCATTTAAACGATGAAGAAACTAAAACATCAGTTAGCTAATGAAAATATTAGCCATTGACAAGTCAAAAAAACACAGTATGGAAGATGTATTTCAATGGTTCTTCATCAAAGGAAGGATTTGGTGTAGGTATTCTCCTCATTTCCCCTTCAGAAGAAGTAATAAACATCTCTTATAAGCTGAAGTTGAAACTACAAACAATATAGTTGAATATGAAGATCTGGTACTATGATTGAGGTCTGCCAAAGACATGTCCATTGATTGTTTAGCAGTTTTTGGTGATTCCGAGTTGGTCATCAATCAAGTGAGGAACATCTATCAAGCTAAGCAATTGAGGCTCAAGTAGTACATAAACAAGGTATGGGATCTGATCAATAACTTATTTCTAGCATTCAACATTTCCTTTATTCACAAATAACAAAATCAGAAGGAAAATTATTTGGCCTTAGCTTCCAACACTTTTAGGCCTCCCATTGGCCCAAATATCAAATATTAGGTGGATATCGGACATAAAACAACCATACTAGACAACATAAAGCACTGGCAGGTCTTTAGTGATGATCTGGAGTTAAAGATATTTCTACACGCCATTGATGAATTCTCCAATATCTCAATTGATCAAAAGGTCAAAGAAGGTGAAGATAAGGAATTAGGATATCAACAAGCATCTCCTCTATTGAATACAATGGCTGGTCATAAAATTCTGGAGTTGAAAACCAACCATATTCCAAAAGGACTAGTGCCTTTGGAGAGATTGTTTGATAGTAATGATTTTTACAAAGTAGCTTCCATGAAGAGTCAAGAAGAAGAGGTGATAGATTTCAATATTGGGACCACTGAGAATCCCAAGATCATCAAGATATCCAAATAATTAGCTGCAGAACAAAAAGACATGTATGTCAGCCTCATTAAAAAGTTTTTTGATACTTTTGCATGGTCCTATGAAGATTTGAAGACTTTTGACACTAACATAATCTAGCATAAGATCCCTCTAAAGACTGGATCCAAGACATTCAGATAGAAGATTCGACAATTTAATCCCATGTTATTGTCCATAATTAAGAAAGAGTTGAAAAGAATGTTGGATGCCAATATTATTGTGTCATTAAGGTACTCTTGTTGGGTGGCCAACATAGTAACTGTAAGGAAGAAAAATGGTGAGATACGCTTGTGTGCTGACTTAAAAAATCTCAACAAGTGTTCTCTAAGGGATAATTACCCCATCCCCAAGATGGATCATATTTTACAGAGGGTGGTAGGTGCACAAAAAATTTCCTTGTTAGATGAATACTCTGGCTATTACTAGATAGCAGTGTGGGAGGGGGATAAAGAGAAAACAACATTCACCACCCCATGGGGAAAATTCATGTATGACAAGATGCCCTTTGGGTTGATGAATGTACGGGCCACTTTTTAGAGCGCCATGGAAATATATTTTGTGGAAAATAAGGACAAATTTATGGTTATATACTTGGATGACATAACCATTTTCTCCAAGTCTGATGATCAACAATTGCAGCAGTTGGAGCAGGTTTTCAAGAAATGAAGGAGATATGGAATATCTATGAATCCTAGGAAGTCTCACTTTTCCATGCTAGAAGGGAAGATCATGGGCCACATCATATCAACAGGAGGTATAAAAATTTATCCAACGAGGTTTTGTGCCATTCAATAGATTGAGATCCCCCAAAACAAAAAGCATGTTCAACCTTTCATTGGTAAGATAATCTTCCTCAGACGTTTTGTGCCAAATTTTGCTGAAATTTTGAAGCCTATTACTAACATGTTGAAGAAATATGCTGTGATAAAGTGGTCCTTGGAGGAAAAATTATCTTTCCAAAAAATTAAACAATCTTTAGTTGAATCCCTTGTGTTAGCAAGTCCTGACTATACCAAATATTTCTTCATCTTTTCCTTTGCTTCAGAAGAAACCATTGTTGATGTATTACTACAGAAAAAATGAAGAAGGGCATGAACAATCCATAACATTTTTTAGTAGAGCTCTCAGATATGCTGAGATGAAGTATGATGTATTAGAAAAGTAGGCTTATGCACTAGTCAAAGACGTCAAATCCTTCAGGGTTTATGTGCTACAATCTAGCATAACAACCTTTGTTCCTAGCAATAGTATTAATGAAATTTTGGTCCATCCAGATAGTGAGGGAAAAAGGGGAAAATGGATTGTCAAACTGTTGGAGTACGAACTACACATAAATCCCACAAAGCTGATCAAGGGACAAGGACTAGCCAAATTGCTATCAGAATCAAATTGTAAGGTGCTAGAATTACATCAAATCCACACCCAATCAGATGCACCCATCATACATCCTGGATCATATAGCTTACATGTATTTGAAAACTAATCCTCTTCACATTGGTATAAAACCATCATCTATTTTCTACATCATTTTGAATGTCCACCAGATGTGAAAAGGACAAAGGCCAGGTCTCTCAAATTGAAAGCTATCAAATTATGCAGCTCAAACTAGAACCTATATTGGAGAGATCTTGTTGGCATCCTATTAAAATGCCTTGATGAAAATGAGGCCAAACAAGTCACAGCATAAATGCACAGAGGAGTATGTGGAGGACACCAACATTGGAAGGCCATATCTCTCAAGATCCCAAGGGAAGGGTACTATTGGCCCACCCTTTTTTCTGATGTTTTTTCTACTATTAGGGCCTGGAATGAATGTAAAACATTTGCAAGAAAACATAAGTTATTATCACTAACCCTCAAACCTATCACTGCTAGTGGTCCATTTCAACAATGGGTGTTAGACTTCATAAGAGGGATAAATCCACCCTCTAGTGAATAGCATAAGTGTATCCTCACTTCCACCGATTACTTCACCAAGTGGATTGAGGTTGCACCCACCAAGAATGCCACTGACAAGGTGATCATCAATTTCCTGGAAAATAATATTTTTTCCATATTTGGTTGCCCCAGCAAGCTTGTAACAAAAAATGCCCAAGAATTCAAGTCCAAAGCCATGATTGACTTCTGTGATAGTCATCACATTTCATTAACACATTCCACACCCTATTATCCTTATGGGAATGGTATGGTAGAGTCATCAAATAAAACTATCATAAGTATTATCAAGAAGTTGTTGGCTGATAATAAGAAATCTTGGGACTCCAAACTCAAGTATTCTTTGTGGGATGACAGAATCCACACCAAGAGGTCTTTGGGAACCTCACCATTCAATATTAATTATGGCATATATGTTGTTTTTCCCACTCAACTTGGTATACTAGTCCTAAATTTCTTACAGGAAGAGATGGAGGAGCCCAGTGACATCCAAAGAAGAATCTTCTATATTATAGAGGTTCAACAAAGGAGAGAATCATTGGATCATAGGACTCAAGCATACTAGAGCAAGATCAAATCAGCCTTTGACAAGAAAAACAAGGAGGATATTTTTCAGAAAGGTGACATCGTCTTGAGGTGGGATTCCAGAAGGGATGACAAGTCCAAGCATGGTAAATTTGACAACCTCTAGTTTGGCCCTTTTAAGGTGGTTGAGGTGCTGGAAAATAATACCTTTAGCTTACACAACCTGAATGATGTAGAGATATTTGGAGGCCCAGTAAATGTGTGCTTCCTGAAACACTATTTTTCTTAAAGATGAGGGAAGGTCCCTCTTGTACCATAGATGCTTTCCTTTGATTGTCATTTTTGATTAGTTAGGGGTATGTTGAATAAATCCCTCCATTCGAGCATTTATTTTTTAGTTCGTTTATAAAATTGATGGGAAATAAAGACTCCACATCCTAGCAAAGGTACTGGAGTGTAGTTTTAGTCTTCAGTTCAATAAAATGCATGGCTGAGGCACATTAGTGGATGAACAGGGCTGGCAGATAGGAAAAAAGATAATTGATGCAAGGTAAGAGTAATTATGTAAGGCCAAGGGATTAGGCACCGATATACGGTTCTTAGCACCTCAACGCAACTAGTTCCAAAACACTTCAAAGGACTACCTTCTTCCTCATGCAGATATTTTCCAATAGATCCAGTTATTTTCGATGGCCTCCAGATCATAGACATGCCATAGTTCAATGCATAACTCTTTTTTTCCACTACAAGTATTTGTTTGCCAATCTTAGTCCGTTCAACACATGCAGTCTCATTGCCAATAGCATTTCCAGTTGTGTCATTACAACACTCTTTTATATTAAATAATAAGTGGTCTTTTGTGTGTGATAAGAACCACTTGTTACCAGTTAAGTCTAGTACAGAGTTTGCATTCTTAACTCCATGCAATATCAGTTAGGTTAGTCAGTCTATCTTACAGTCAATATACTAGAATTAGGTCTCAGTCCCCTAAGGACAAGAGCCTCTACAACTCTTTTAAATAGTTAGTTTTTGGATATTGTAAAGGGTCGTATTCTTGGGAGAATAAATCAATACATCATCTTGGTTGAAACTGTTATGCATATGGATTAAAGTCTCTACCTGGTGAATACGCTAATGATGAAAGTGTTTGTTTTCTAATCTATGTGTGTCTTATTGTGAATTAAATCTTGATTTGTGCTAAGTACTTTTCTTTCCTTTTCAGCTATTTCCTAACTTGTCTTTATTAACATGAAACCTGTGATTACAAATATTCCTTGGTGAAGTATTGTTTTTCTTGCAACCTGCTTGATTGATTGCGTTCTGATGCATGTTTTATGCTCGAAATATTATTTTAATATCATTGAGTGGTGTGTTGTTTTCCTCTACTTTTACCCCTTGTTTTTCACTATTTTTCATTAGTGTTCCAACAACTAAGGATTACCCTCATCCTTGTCCTGTTCAAACCCAACCTTGAGCTTGTATTGGTAAAACCAAACCTCTAAGATGACCCACCAAAAACAAATAATCATTATTCTAAAAGCTGATAGGTGGCCTAGCTATGTCGTTTTAGCAGTCAGGTACAAAATTTAGGACCAACAAGCATGATTTACTTCTGAGTATCAGCTGTTGGAGAAATCACTATTTTCGACACACTAGTTCAGTGGGAGTTAATTGACTAGTTTTATTTTAGACTTTCTATTTTTACCATCACTATTATGCATGCATTGATTCCTAAGGAAAGCTAATTGCTCGAATGATTTTCTTAATGACAGAATGTTCTACCTTATATATGAGTGTATTCCACTCATTCATTGTATCATATTGATCATCATCTATGTATCAATCATCAACTCATTAGAGTAGAGTGAATATATTTTCTCATTCTTCCATATTGAATCTCTCTTTATTTCTTGATAAGATTTGTTTGTACTTTCTTTGGCTATATCTCTTATGAAGGTTTCGATGAAACATTGACATATTATCAGAGCTACACTTCATGGAGCAAGCCAAACAAGCCAAAGAATAAGAAAAATAGAGTTTTGACGAGCGAATCCATGTAACAGACATGATCACACCCTCTCCCTTTTGAAAGGAGTTGTTGTCACACCCAAAGTTACAAATTTTTCAAAATTTTGGTTGATCGAACCCTATACACTTGAAAAGGGAAATCAAGGTCACTCCTAATACACTAGAAAAGGGAGACTGGAACCCAACAAAGGGAGACCAACCATAATTGGTCGCTCTATTTCTTAAGGGAAGGTGTGACAACCTCTAAAAACACCTTTCTTGTTGCAGTTATATCTCCAAAAAAGATAATCTTTTGAGGAAACAGATTGGTGAAGAAGTAAATCGACCCATTCTGCAAGTGGGTTTTTGACTGTTTGGCAAGATTCCTCACCTTTTTCTCAGAAAGGAAGATGGAAGATTGCATCATGAAACTAATACAAATTTTCCACTTAAAGTGCCCCTTTCTGCAGTGATTTCTCATTGTTTTTTAGGGTTCTCAGAAACAATAGGAGAGATGGATACAAAAACTATTCTACAGTCAAAATTGGTGGTAACACTCACACCATACAATTATTTTGATTGGAATCCCAAGAAAAAATTTCAACTTAGAAGGAAAGGATTGTACAACTTGAATATGGGGACAAAAACATAACCTACATCAACAATTGAGAATATGAGATGGGAGAACCGAAAGGCTGAAGCCCTCAGAAGGCAAGACTCCAAACGAGATCTGGACTACCTTAGAAATTTTGTTTGGAAAGATGGATGAGATGAGAGTTCATATGCTTGAGGTATAGTTGAATACTTTGGATCCTAAAAGTTTTGATAATATACATGATTTCTTTACTAAGTTTAAATATTTGATATTGATATTAATAACTTGTGGTATTGATAATTCTAAACAAGTGGACCAAATTAAATTCTAACAATCTTGGTCAATCTAGGACCAAAACATGTTGTCTATGTTTCTACTTTCTATTCAGGTAGGTATCTCATGGGAAAAAATTGGAAGATGCCTACCATAGATCAATTCATTGATTCTCTCACAGATAAGTAGGAAAAAAACATTCATATGGGCCTAATCAAGGATCCCAAAGCACATGCACTCATCATGCATTATGGAAAAGGATCATCCAAACAGAACGATAAGGAGAAACACAACAAGAAGGAGGGATATTCCAAACCCTTCAACAATTCTTCAGGTTCCAAAGACTCTTTAGATTACAAGAAGAAGGAGGGAAAGTAGTGCACTTACTGCAATAAACTAAATCAGAAATAATCCACATGCATGAAGAAACATATCAATCTTATGGAACATTCACTTCAACAGAAAAACCTTGGAAACTTCATTCGAGAGGGAGTCAAGAAGCGAAAGGAAGAAGATCTTGATCCTAAGAAAGGTAATCATCATTCTCTTGTTGTAATTAATTCCTCACCTAATTCATGGATTATATATTCTAGTGCATCCCATCATATGGAAACAAATGATGAAGTTTTCTTTTCTTTGATTCCATTCTCAAGACCCCTTATTCTCATGGGGGATGATACTGCAGTAGAAATAGAAAGAGAGGGGAGAGTGGAACTCCATAATGGCAGTTTTGAGAATGTTTTACATGTTCCAAAACTTTCTATGAATCTTCTATCAGTTTATCAAATCACTTAGAAAGGTAAAAATGTTTAATTTACATCAGATTCGGTTTCTGTAATTGACATGCATGATAATTCCATGATTGGAATTGGTGAGGTGGATCACAAGTCAAGGTTGTATAAATTCACTAAGTTTTATAATGATTAATCATCTTTTATAATTACACATAAGGAGAGTACTTTTCATGCACCACTAGTGCAACATGCATATAATTTTGTGCTTCCATTAGTTTTAGACATCAGAGATGATTCCATACAATCAGATTTTGTACACAGAAATAAGGAGGTAGTACATCGATATAAGAAGCTAGCACTGAAGCTTCAACATATGTCCATGAAGGAACAATTCACACCTCAAACAATAGGTATCCTTGCATGGAATCCAATGGATTCGAGGAGGACTCTATCTCGGGATGAAGATCCTTCTCATGTACTTTCAGCTTTAGAACCTGCAATGCCCATGCATTTTTAGATGGTTCAATCTACTGATCCACAGACCTACAATAAGTTTGTGGGAAATCCATTATGGAAATAATCCATTCAAAATGAGTATGTCTCACTCCTAAAGAATCAAACTTGGAATCTAGTTCCACTTCCATCAGAAAGGAATATTTTCAGGTGTAGATGGGTCCACAGGATCAAGAGGTACAAGGCTAGATAGGTTTCCATAGGACTTCATCAGATTCATAAAGGATTTCTACATATTTGCTAATAATTTTAGTGAGAAAAAGTTTCAAGATTTGAGGGATCATCTTCGAGTTAAGAACAAAGTTTCCTAGGAACTACCTTTTATTCTGTTGATGTATTTTGTTTTGAGGGGGGGTTTTGTTCCCACGTGATTTTCCCTCTTTTCTCATTTTTATTCAGTGTTCATTAGTTGCATTGTACATGACTACCTAATATTTCCTAGTAGTCGGGACTCATTTTGTACTCCATAGTGATGTTCAGGGGGAGTGTTGGATAAATTACTATTTTCAACACTAGTTCAATGGGAGTTAACTAACTAGTTCTATTTTAGACTTTCTATTTTTACCATCACTATTATGCATGCATGCATTCTTAAGGAAAGATAACCACTCGATTTATTTTCTTAATTATGGAATTTTCTACCCTATATATGAGTGTATTCCACTCATTCATTGTATCTTATTGATCAACATCTAAGAATCAATCATCAACTCATTGGAGTAGTGTGAATATATTTTCTCATTCTTCCATATTGAATCTCTCTTCCTTTCTTGATAAGGATTTTTTGTACTTGCTTTAGCTAGATCTCCTATGCAAGTTTCGATGAAACATTGACATTAGTCAATCAATTTACTGAAATATTTTGTAATGTGACATATTTTTTTATGTATTGAACTCACCATAGAACTAATTTATGGCATAAATTTAATAATTTCTCTGAATTTGATATTTTTAGGTATGGCATTTTTGAAGTTTTCTCATCATATTCTTTTATTTTTAAATGCAATACTCATTTAAATTTCTCTGAAGTGATCAACCCCATTTCACTCTTTTTATTGTGAGAACATATGGTTACATATTCTACTTTCATTTGTTTTAGAGGGATGTTTTTTTTTTGTTTGTTAATTTGTGCAGGACCTGCGATTAACCTGTGGCTTGAGAAACCACGACTCAGGGGCATCTAAGCCGTCAAAATCACCTGGGGATCACACCCGGCCTGAGCCACACCAACCCTTAACATGGTTGGATTTTTTGTCCCCGCAGGTTTCGAACCGGTGACTTTAACATCACGGAGTGGCTTAACAACACACTCCATCACCGACTGTCCTACACCTCGGGGACGTTTTAGAGGGATGTTATAATGAACCTAAGCATATATTTGTTTTGACATTCGATCCATTCTTTATCTTTTTAATGTTGAGAATATGATTGGTCCATTTCCAAGCAAATGTCACACTCAAGGAGAGATTTGGTTATCAAGAACCATTTTATATAAAAACTAAAGAATATATATATATATATATATATATATATATATATATATATATATATGTATGTATATATATTTAGCATTATCCCATTTGAATGACTAGTCCAAGAACATCAACTACATCTTTCAAACAAATAGAGGAGTACCACCTCTTTAAAAACACAGGCATAATTTATCCTTGTGAGGTTGACTCAAAGATTGTAAAATGGTATTTAATATCAACATGGAGTGAATTTAATAACATTATGAATTCGGGTATATCATCAGGAGTGCATTTTCAAATGAAAAATGACTTCTACATAGAACCCAAATTCTAGACCTTTTGTAAAATGGAGGGTAAAACTAGATTACTATAAAATGCATTCCTAGGACTCATATGACCTATAAATTGAGAGAAAAAATTTGTGGAGTTTGTATTTTATCATTTTACATATGTTCAAACCTTTAGCTGTTCATTTTTAGACCAAAAAACCTCTACTGTGCATAAAGGCTAAAAACTCTGTAAAGGAAAAAAATGCATAAATGGAAAAATGCTTAAAAATGCATAAAAGCATGGCATGATGGAAATGCACACCTAGGTCTTAACACACCTAAAATTTCAGTGATTCAAGTTTATGAGGGTGTATTAGATAATTTTATAGCTTTATGCATATTTTTTTTTGTGTTTGTAAACATAAAAGTGACTTCTTTGTGAAAGAGGAAAAATATACCTTGTAAATTGGGACACCAAAATAGTAGAAAGTGCCCTAATGGAAATGCACACCCATATTTCTATTTATCTCAAAATTTAGTGATCTTTAAGTTTTATTGAGAATTTAATAAGATTCTAAATATGTGTGTGTGTGTGTGTGTGATTTGGAGTACATTTTTAAATGACTAAGGACTTCTACCTTGAATTTAGATTGAAGACATTTTGTAAAATGGAGGGTAAAATCATCTTACTATAAAAAACATGCCTAAGACTCACATGACCTCCAAATTGAGTGGTTCATATCGTGGAGTTTTTATTGAACCATTTTACATCTATTCATCCTTTAGTTGTTCATTTTGAAACCTAAAACCCTTTGTTGTGCATAAAGGCTTAAAGATTCCTTGTAAGGGAAAAATAATGCATAAATGAAAAAATGCATAAAAATGCATGAAAACAAGGCATAATGAAAAATGCAAACCCTAGGAATAAAAACACATGTATGGTATTGGTAATTTACAAGTTACAAGTTATAGGACTATGGATTTGTTGTAAACCCTAAAGAATGTATACTAGGGTGATTTGTGCCTATAATTTGGTAAGGGGTTGAAATATACATGAATCCTTGGCAACTATGCAGACACACTAAATAAAATGTCAAAATGAGTACTAACTACATGCATCCATGAGCTCAATGAGGCATGATTTTGTACAACCACGTCACACATAGGCTAGTTGTTAGTTTCATTTCCATTACAAAGACCTGCCGAAATAATTAGAGAATAAAAGTTTACATGATTGAATAATAATTAAATAAATAAACAACCATATTGACATGTATGAGACTCTCGAAAGACTAAAGTTGAATACCTGAATGCGATTCTATTGTTTTCAATAATTATTTTTTATCTATTGAACAAGGCCAACCACATGAAGGTTGAAGCTCATTTGGACCCTCCCCCACACATCAGTCTCAAATCTCCATACCCAATCTATCTACTGGAAAATAATTGAAAGTTGTGTAGTATGATTAATGCATAGAAAGTAGAAAAACACAATTTATAGGTAAATGAAAGAAAGAATGTGTCTAAAGTTATGTGGTTTTGTACATACAAAACAAATAACATACATCCATTTGAAGGTAGAAACAAATAATATATATTAATATATTTTATCATCAAAATATATTTCCATTATACATGTTTATCATAATAGATACAATCAATTCTTTTTCTATTTTTAGTTTTCAAAAAATATTTGTTAATTGTCTCATCCATGTCTAGATCTGCTTCAAATTTTGGGCCATCTCTTGGTGTTTATTCAATATGCATGATCTGACGCATTGTACGTCTAGTTGGGTACTCTCCACGATGTGTAGGATGATGTTGAAGGACCTCAACTATAATAAAAAAAAGGGTTAAATTGATATGGTTAGTTATTATTCGTAGAAGTAATTCATTAATGAAAATACCATTATAATGTTCTTCACTAGGTTGACTAGTCGACCACACTAGTTCGACTATCATGTGTTCCTACTCTTTCCAAGCATTCTCATCTACATTCTCCATTGTCGAAACAATCAAAGTTATAAGTAGACCATATTCAAGTAAATATTAATAAGTGTATTAATCCATACTTCTGATATTATAGCCATAATACAATCATGGCCAAGATACATACCACCATTGTCGGGTTGCACTCCACCATCATTGCCTATATGCACACCACCATCATTAGACTGCACTCCACCATCATGGGGTTGTTTTCCACCTTTGGACTCATTATTGTTGTTTCTATCTTGCTTAAAACAAAAAGACACATTCATTTATGGGTGAAATCAGTCATGAATAGATTTTACAATTAATCAACAATTAAAGTCCATCGATTTTACTTACAATGAAATCCAATGGGACATATTATGTTTTCCCCATGCTTTGTCAGCTTTCAACCATGGCTTGAAATTCGCACCTAAAATCGAGTTGAAGGTCTTCCTCTATGATTGAAATTTTGAATTGAACCCCTTGCATTACAAAAGATCTCTAATTTGGCTTATTGGATGTGTTCGTCCTAAAGTCTGCACTTGCCTGTTGAAGGGAAAATCTAGGCCACCTCAGGTTTTGGAATGGTTGGTTTTTTGGTTATTTGATTTTGTTGGTCAGTTGGAGGGTTGGTTTACCAAGATAGTAAGATGCTTGGGTTGGAAAAATTATATGGATGACGGGCCTCCTTGGCTGGTGGCACAAAAATGATAGACAAGTGAGATAATAGAGGATAGAACACAAAGAAACAAAAAACCATTCAATGAATACTCTGCTACAAGAATTTTAATACTTAAAATATCATTTCAATACACTAAACATGTATCAAAAACAAAATTACTCCCACAGGTTGCAATGGAAAAATATTCACCAAAGCATTTGTTGTTTCATAGGTTGCATATTCGTAAAGATAAGTTATACAATAGCTTAAGGAAATGAAATGTACTTTGCATAAATCAAAATCTACATTCAAGATAAAATAAAAACACATGTAGATTTGGAAAAACACACTATCATCAAGAGTATATTCAACAGGTAGAGAGCTTTAATCCATAGTAGAACAAGTTCAACCAGTTGATGTATTCATCTTCTTTTCCCGAAAATTGAACCCTCAAAACAAACAAAAATTGCATATTTATCAAAGTTGTAGAGGATGTTGTCCATATTGAACTAAGGCTTAACTCAACACTATCAGTTGGATAAAAAATTATTGACTTAAGTCAACACAGATGGAGTATAATACTGTATATTTTAAACTGACATAACAAAAATAAGTGGTTCATATCAAACAAAATGACCACTTATTATGCCTTAATCTAAAAACTCTTGAACTTAAATAACTAAAACTGTTGCTAATGATAAAACCAAATTCATGCATATGCTGAAGTAAACTGAAATCTGTATTGAACACTGGTGTCCATGTGTGTTTTTGGAGGCTAACTGGGAGATAAATGGATAGACATATCCACATTATATCCTTGAGGAAGGGGCAAGTCTTCTGGTACTTCATCTGGAGTCTTGGATACTTTTTCCTAAATTTAGAGTACATATTCCCTAATTCCTGGTTGTGGTGTTGCAGGGTCTGGATCTGAAGCTGCAGTTCTTGTACCTATTGACTTCCATCAAGATTCTTTGTCTCGACCATAGCCATTCTTTTATTCTTGTTTTTCTTTGTGATGGGCGGGTTTTGGTCTACTAGTGTTCTTCTTCTCCTCGTCCTCATGCCATACCCATGAACTACCTCATGTTCCTTTGAATCAGAGCTACTTTGTGATGAGTAATCTTATGTTGTAGACTAACTAGATTTACAAAGTCATTTTTGACTTGAAAAGATATAACTTCAGTTGTAAAATGGATTTTTTCTTCGTTTGGTCCAGTTCAAAGAATACTTTAATGTAGGAAATTAATGAGGATAAGACACTTCGATAATTCGATGTTCGAGAGATTTTGAATGAAGAGTATAAATATATCCTGAATGAATGAACTCGGGAAGTCATTAACCAATGCTTATCTCTAAGAAAATTCACCAGAGATTAAGATACTTTAATCATTTAATATTTCAGGACTTCTGGGGCTCTGACACTTCGGGGGCTCCGACACTTCGAGGCTTCGAGCTTCAGGAAACTACATTTTCTCTGGATTAAAATATCCTGGAGTGACAGTCTCCTGGAGTGATACGACAACATGTTGTCACAATCAATGATGTGGCATAAATATGAGAGTGACATGTGTCACTTGAAATAGTGCAGATGACATAATCAAAGTACCTGAAATGAGTGCCATGTGTCATCTGAAATCAATTGAAAAGAAGCATATGACACATTAGATAAAAAATAGTTTATGTTAAAGGGGATTTGGCACTTCGACACTTTGGGGCTCTGACACTTCTGCACTTCGTGGAATAGTGTTTTCTCTGGATTAAAATCTCTCTAAGTGACAATCTCCCAGATTGATGTGGAAACCACTTTGACAATTCGACACTTCGAAGCTCCGACAATTCAGGGAACTATGTTTTCTATGGAACAAAATATCCTAGAGTGACAATATCTCAGAGTGATGTGGCAGCCACTTCAACAATTTTTTACTTTGGAGCTCCGACAATTCGGGGAACTATGTTTTCTCTAGATTCAAATCTCCTGGAGTGACATGGCAACCACTTCGACAATTCGATGTTCGAGAATCCAACACTTCGAGGAACTGTGTTTTCTATGGATTAAAATCTCCCAGAGCAACGTGGAAGCCACTTTCGGGAGATTTGTTTGGTAGGTATTAAAATCTCCCGGATGAACAATCTCCCAGAGTAACGTGGTATACACTTTGACAAGTCGACATTCGAAGATTTTTAGGATTTAAAAAAAAAAGAGTTGGACACCCAAGAACTGAAGTCCCGAAGTAAAATCCATATTTCTTTTTTTTTATAACCTCTCGCGATTTTGAAAATTTGAAAAGAGTTGTTTATCCTAATTGATTGTCGGGTCTCAACTACCAAAAAATTTAATTTGTTTGTTGCTCACAACCAAATCTTGAAATCCACTACTTTGGATTTCGACGTCTTTCTATTTGGATGTTTCCTAGGCATATAAAGGAATTGGTCGATCTGTTGCATGCTCAATTAATGGTAAACATGATGACATGTGTTTCAACCTCAAACCTGAACATGTAATCACCTTTCAAGAAAGCCTCAATATGGTGCAAAAAACAAAACGATAAAGAGAGTTAATGATAAAAATGAGTTATTCAACAATGAGGGACCAATATTAACCAAAAAAAAATGAATGATTTTTTATGGAGGTATAGGGAAATGAAAAAGGAGGGGCAAGGATATATACTTAGTTCTTAACATTGGCTCCAACTTGTGATAGCACCCTTCTATGGGGTACTGAGAAAAATAGATCATGTGCCTTGGAATTCAATAAATTGTTCCCACTTCCCTTAACTTACCTCTACTTTTGTTTGTCAACCATGTATAGCTTTCACTATCTCTCAGCCATGCATCTCTGAAATTCAAAACTGTAGCTACACCCCAGTGCCTTTGTTGGGATATGGAGTCTTATTGCTGAACTACTGTATAAAAAAAATGAAAAATGAAATGCTCGAGTGATGATCTTATTCAACACACCCATACTCTAACCAATTGAAAGTGAATACTCAAGTATAAACAAATTTCCAAAATAACCAATTAAGAAACAAGATTCTTGGAATGTCTTCATGTACGCTAGTAAAAACATGAAAAAATAAAAAAGTACGTAACACAAATTCTAATGGAAGCTCATACTAACCGCCACACATTGTGTGCATCATACCAATATCTATAGTATTAGAGACCGTTATTGAAACTGAATCCATCCAATCAGATATGGGATCATCAAGAACATGAGGAGACTCCAACTGATCTAGAAGACCGAGTTGTTGTTGTTTGAAATCTACTATATGGACAAGACTGGGTTTCTCCTGTCCTCATTGAAAGAACTCATGAAATTCATGTGATTCACGACCATTAAGGGAAGAAAAACACTCTTGACACTACTCATCTAGTTGTTTGAAATTAATGAGGATGTCTTCTGCATGGCTGGTTATTTCTTGCTCTTGCTTCAGAATGTCATTTTCAGACTTATATATTTTTTGTTTCTAAACAATTTCATAAGGAAGGAGAAAAACTTGTTCATGAACTTCAACACTAATTTCGTCATGATCATTAAACAATGGAGGATCATTAAAGTCAAAGTCATGCTCAAATTCCTTTCGAATAATAATTTTTGTATAAGACTTTGTAATAGAAAATGGTTGAGAAGAAAAATGATCTTGCAAAGTAAGCATATCTTCATCATAAATAGGCTGATTATAATTTTTAGAAGAGGAAAATACTACTTGTTTATTTTGTAAATCATTGTCAAAATCATAATACTCATCATAAATAGGTGCATCAGAAAGCTGTGCATCCTATAAAAAATGATTTAAAACAGTCTCTTCATTTTCGTTCAAAGGTTCATCATAAAAAAAACCAACTGAGACATCTAAAATAATGGAAAATGTATCCAAAGCCTTGTTATCATTAATTTCGATATTAATGTAATTCCCAACGTCATCTTTCTAGATAAAATAATCATAAGAAGACTCATATGTAATTGAATCTTCCTCCACTTCCTTAATGGAAATATCCCTTTCATTTTCACTACCAGAAGAACTAATAATTGACTATTGAATATAAGATCCAAATTCTTCACAACAATTTTCAAAAAGTAAATCAACTGGAAAAAAACCTTTTACAATGATAACTAAATGTTGCATGGAACTGTTTCAGGGAGGATATGCGAGAAGGAGGAAAGGATCCGTACCATTCATGAGCATATCCCTCTAATGCGTACATTAACATCTTCATTAATACATCCTCATGATGTATACAAAAACAATGAATGACTTCATGAAATTCAAGCAAATGATCTACAGGGTTATCATCTTTATCTTCTCTAAATATGGGCAAGTAATCACCCCACTCATTTATAGTAGGAACAACATTTGGAAAACTAGGAACAAAAGAGGAATTAAAAGGAGAAAACCTCCAAGACAAGATGACATCCATTTGAAATTATGACTTCTTGAAACTGTGGAGTCTCCACTAGATCCTTTAACCATGGAGTCGCCAGGTGAATGATATGAAATCTGAATGTTTCTGGTCTTTGTTCACCATTAAAGATAAGATCTAATTTTTTTCATTCTCCCAGGGAAAGATATTTCTTTAATCTGTTCCCCAGAAATGGTGCCAGAATATGTTGGTCCTAAAGTTTGCACCTCATTGCTGAAGGGAAAATCTAGGCCACCTTAATTTTCGGAATGGTTGGTTTTTTGGTTATCTGATTTTGTTGGTTAGTTGGAGGGTCGGTTTACCAAGAAAATAACATGGTTGGGTTGGAAAAATTACTTGGATGAGGGTCCTCCTTGGTTGGTGGCACACAAATGACAAACAAGTGAGATAATATAGGATAGAACACAGGGAAACAACAAACCATTCAATGAATAGTCTGCCGCAAGAAGTTTAATACTTAAAATATCATTTCAACACATTAAACATGTATGAAAAACACAATTACTCCCAAAGGTTGAAATGGAAACAAATATTTACCAAAGAATTTGTTTTTTCACAGGTTGCATATTAGTAAAGACAAGTTATACAATAGCTAAAGGAAATGAAATGTACTTCACACAAATAAAAAATTGCACTCAAGATAAGATAAAAACACATGTAGATTTGGAAGAAAACAATGTCATCAAGAGTATACTCACCAGGTAGAGAGATTTAATCCATGCATAGAAAATATTCAACCATTTTATGTTTTGATCTTACTTTCCCAAAAACTAAACCCTCAAAACATACAAAAACTTCATATTTATCAAAGTTGTAGAGGCTCTCGTCCATCTAGAACTGAGGCTTAAATCTACACTACCAGTTAGAGAAAAAATTATTTAATTAAGTTATCATTGCTGGAGTACAGTAATGTATAATTTAAACTGACTTAACAAAAATAATTAGTTCATATCGAACACAAATGACCACTTATTATTCTTTAATCTTAAAAGTCTTGAACTTAGATAACTAAAACTATTGCTAATGATAAAACCAAACTGATTCATATGTTGAAGTAAATTGAACTCTGTATCAAGCACTGGTGTCCATGTGCAATGTTGGAGGCTAACTGGGAAATAAGTGGATACACTTCTTCACATTATCTCCTGGAGGAAGGGGCAAGTCTTCTGGTACTTCTTTTGGAGTCTTGGATACTTTTTTTCATAGTTTAGAGTACAACTTCCCTAATTCCTAGTTGTGGTATTGCAAGCTCTAGATATGAAGCTTCAGTTCTTGTACCTATTGACTATCATCAGGCTTCTCTATCTCAACTGTAACCGACCTTTTATTCTTGTCTTTCTCTGTGATGGGTGGGTTGTGGTCTTCTAGTGTTCTACTTCTCCTCGTCCTCATGTCATACCTACGAACTACCTCATATTCCTCTGAATCTAAGCTAGTTCCTGATGAGGAATCTGATGTTGTATACTGGCTAGATTTACAAAGTCATTTGAGACATGCAAATCTATAACTTCACCTATAAAATGGAATTTTTCTTTGTTTGGCCCCGTTCAAAGAATACTTTAATGCATGAAACTAACGAGGATAAGCCACTTCGACAATCCGATGTTCGGGAGATTTTGAATGAAGAGTATAAATATCTCCCAAATGAACAAACTCGTGAAGTCATTAACTAGTGCTTATCACTAAGACAAATCACCAGAGATTAAGACACTTTAATCATTTAATATTTCAGGACATTGGGGGCTCCAACACTTTGGGGCTCTGGGCTTTGGGAAACTGTGTTTTCTCTGGATTAAAATCTCTCGAAGTGACATGGAAACATGTTGTCAGAATCGATGATGTGTCATAAAGATGAGAGTGACATGTGTCACCTAAAGTAGTGCAGATTATGTAACCAAATTACTTGAAATGAGTGCCATGTGTCATTTGAAATCAATTTCCAGGTTCCATATGACACGTCAGCTGAAAAAGCATTTATGGGAAAGAGCCTCTAACACTTCGGCACTTCGGGGCTCCAACACTTCTACAATTTAGAGAAAGGTGTTTTCTCTAGATTAAAATATCGCAGAGTGACAATCTCCCAGAGTGACGTGGAAACCACTTCGTCAATTCAGAATTTCAAAGCTTTGACACTTCAGGGAACTATGTTTTTTCTAGATTAAAATCTACCGGAGTCATGTGGAAGCCACTTCGGAAGTTTGACACTTCAGAGCTCCAAAACTTCATGGAATTGTGTTTTCTCTAGATTAAAATATCTCGTAGTGATGTGGAAGCCACTTCAACAATTTGATGTTCAGGGATCTGACACTTCGGGGAACTGCGTCTTCTCTAGATTAAAATATCCCGTAGTGACATGGTAGCCACTTAAAAAATTCCACACTTTAGAGATCCAACACTTCGGGGAACTGTGTTTGGTGTGGATTAAAATATCCCAGAGTGACAATCTTCTAGAGTGACATGGAAACCACTTCGGTAATTCGACGTTCGAGGATTTTTAGGATTGAAAAAATAACAAGCTTGGACACTCGAAATCTCAAGTCCCAGAGTAAAATCCAATATTGATTTGTGGTTAAAACCTCTCATGATTTTGAAACTTTGAATTCACAAGAGCCGTTGATCTTAATTGACTGTTGGGTCTCAATCGTCAAAAAATTTAATCTTTCTGTTTCTCACAACTAAGCTCAAAATTCATTGCTCTGGATCGTTGTGTCTTTTTCTTTGGATGTTTCCTATGCATATAAAGGAATTCATTGATTTTGGCACAGGGGAAGACCCAGGTTTCAACACTTCAACAATGCATCAACAAAACCCTAACTACTGGCCCTTTCGGCAACACCTGCGAAGCAGATGAAGTCTCACTTAAGGTAGAGGTAGGGGGAGTTGCAGGACTCAGATGTTTACAATCTAGCTGGGACACAGATCTTTGATTACAATACCTTAACATAGCACATAGCAGTTAACATTCATCAACATTTAACCCTTATTCACATCGCAGATTGAAATCCTAGTTACAGAGAAGCACAATTTTCAACAAGATCTAATACATCCAACACTTAACACATAGAAATAAATCATATCTAGCATTCATTCACATTCCTAAGCACTAAGATATTATATTAGATGCATTTAACATATATCATTGCACTAAGAATACATCACATCAATAACATAACAACTATAATGCACAAAGAAACCACAGCATAGGATATATGTGGTTCACCCCAGTGTGGGGCTACATCCACCAAATCTTCTCTTATTTATTGTCTTCTTTCAATCTTCTACAATCACAGAGCCACATGAACCCACTCCACATAGGACAAGATATTTGTGCACACCTCACCAAATCCTCCTTCCCCAAGCTAGGTTTAAGCACAAATCCTTTTTATAAACAAGCTTCTTACAATCACTTGCACTTAGCTCTGCAAGTTCTTAACACACAGTATGCACAATGCCTCTAGCTCTGCACTAAGCCAATTCTATTAGATCTCTCCTACTTACATCACCTAGCTTTATATTTATACATTACAAAATTTCCTAAACATGGGTAAACCCATGGGCCGACATCCCATACTTCTTACATAAACTGTAAACCCAAAAAATTCCCTAAGAAGGGGTCGAGATCCTGTGATCTCTGCTTCACCTTGTGCTCCACCTTTGACCAGCCTGTTGAATTCTCAAAATTGGTCAAGCATGACCAAGGTTCTCCAAAACTTGGTCAAGGGCCAACAAGCCCCCAACACTCACTTGTGAATCATCTTGAGTCACTCTGATCTGGGTAACTCTACCTCAAATTCCTCGAGCTTGGCTCGAACTGCTTTGACTTGTTGCTTCGCCAGAGCTTCCTTCTCGATGAATTCTTGAATAACCTTCTCCGTCACAGGTCCTTCCAAGTGATGTTTCACTGTGGTGACCACTTGTTCTAGTTCTACACCTCATCCTTCAATCTCCTCAAAAAGTATGCAAGATGCATCCTGCACTGGCTGGAGTCATTGGGTTACTTCCATGACCTTAATATATATGGAATGGACTTGTTGATGAACTGTGCATTGTTCCTGGGATCATTTCATCCTCTTGACCACTGGTAGTGGATTTAGTTGTGCTTGCACCATTGCTGCTTGGCCTCCTGAAGATGTGAATCTAATGCCCATAGTTTAGGGTCCTCTGCAAGGCTCTCATAAGTCTATGCATTTTGATTGCTAATTTTTTATTTTATAAGGCCAATGCCTTGATTCTATAGACTTTGCTTCGGTCAATTTCTTCTATATTGTATTGCACTTCCTGCAGAGTTCTTGGCATTGCTTGTAACTCCAGTTCGACTATCCTCTGTTGGAGCTGTTGAATGGCTTTAGAAAGCTTCCCTACTTGTCTTTCTATTGGGTCTTATTCGATCTATTCTAAGCTTGTCACAAAGTGAAGTGCTCTAATGACTACTTCTTTAACTCCAATATTCTCTACGAGCAATTGTTCCTTCTCCTTATAGATCTGCACTCTATCCTCTGCAAACTTGGCTTGGATGTTATCTTTTTCTTGTTGCACAACCCGACATTTTTCTTTGGCTTCCTCTTTTGCTTTCTTTAAGGCCTCTGTGGCCTGCTCTTTTTCTTCATGAACACAATGAAGGTGAGCTTCGATCACATATGCTATTCGATAGAGCTGGGCAGGTTCGTCTCCCAACTCTGTTCCTTCTAATGATGGGGGTGCAGTAGAAACTGCACGGTTGGAGTGGAGGGATTATTGTACTCCTTTCATCTCTACTTCAATTTTTCATACAGGGTCTCTTATTTGGCTTCATTGCACTGTAAGATATCTTCTCATGAATATGAGATATTGGGGATGATGAAATCTATGTCATCCATCATAAGCACAGTCTGCATTTTTGGTTTATTAGCTTTGGACTTCTTCCGCGATGTAGGTTCCATAGGGGAAACCTTTATTTTATTGGAGGTATCAACTTGATCAATAGGGTCCCTAGGTGGCGTTACTTCGCCCTATTTTTTCTTGTCTTCTTCTTCTTTATCTACTTTGTCATTACCTCCCCCTCCAGGTGAGCCTGAAGTAGTCTCTTTTGATGTGTTGTTCAGCTTTTGTACCTCTTACTTTTTCTTCCTTCTATTACTGTTGTGTGCATCATACTCTTCACGAGTGACCATAGGACTTTTTATTAGGTCGGGGTCAGACAATTCTTCCTGGTTGACTGGTACAAGGATCTTTGCATGCTGATCTTTAGTTATTTCTTCCATGTCCTCCTCAGTGAGCTTGTAGTAAGATTGGAGCTCTTCTTTATGTTCGTCTCCTCGTGCAGTGATATAAATAAAATTTCTATCTGTGTGAAACTTCACAAATGGTATAAACCTATGTAGGGTATTTGGTGTCATGCGGGGGGAAGACCCAATAGACCTCTTCAACTGTAGGTAATAGGTGTGGAAAACCCTGTTTGACTGCCATTGTTTAGCCATGTCGCTAAAATACCAGAGCGTGGTGAACTTTGCAACTAAGGGTTCTGATGGCTCAATATCAGGGAAGGTAACACCTTCTAGCATCTCCCAAGAAATGAAGGCAATGAGAACTAGTAGCCAACTGAAGTGGAACTCGTAGCCCTGATCCTAAGATTCATAGCAGTATTTCTCTAACTAGTTGACGAGGTAGCTCGCCCATTTCATTTGTAGCCCTTCCATGCATTTTCCTGTGAGGTCGATGAAAAACCCCATGACTTGCATGGGTCTTTTCTTCCTTACTAGTTTACCAACAATCAATTGGAAGGCTAGGTGCACTACACCATTTTGGATGGAGGCTATCTTGTAACCTCACTTCCCCTTTTCCAAATTTCCATAGGTGTCTTTGATTGTTTGCGCCAGGGTGTGATCTGTAGTCTTTCCTAGGTAAAAGTATTGTGGGTCTGGTCCTTTCATGCCTAGTCTGGTGATCCTATGGATCAACACAGATCGACGGTGATGCATATTTCCAACCACATATAACCACCATGAAAGCACGACAATAGGAGCTTAATGCACACGTTAACTTCATGATGTCTTTCGAAGTGTGATATCTTCATTACGTTCAAGATACTGGACCTTGAGATGTCCATGGTCCATGTCTGGAGGATGATATTTTCCTTCTTCCCCTTTGTCTTCATCAAATACTTGTATGGTGTGAGCATTCCATAGTTCTTGCAATCTCCTAAGTTATAGTCGTTGATATTCAATGTCAAAATCCTCTCCAACTACGGTCTGACTGCGCGTATCCCCTTCGAGAGGTACGCAGTGATGACTATGTAGTTGAAGTCCCTCAGGATGCTGTCATGACTCACCATGCGAGCCAAAGGTGGGATGTCCTCGGGCATGATATATGGGATTAGCTTCACATTCTCTAAGTCATCATGATGCTTCATTCATTTCTCTTTCACAGCTCAGGATGGTCCAGATCCATGAGTAGTTGACGTGGATGCTTGCACTCCTCTTGTCGATGAGGCTTGGATGCCTGCGGACATCACCTTCTCAGCCATGAGGTCTAGTAGGACCTATTCGATGGATTTTAATACTTCTCTAATTTCATCCGACATGCACACTCGAGATCTGATATCTCAGGTCGGTGAACAACACTTAATGTAACAGAACAAATGGCGAGGTCTCAATAATCACTGTGCGAAAGAAACTAGTTCTACGTGGGCTCAGATAATCACAATTGGAAAAATTATTCTCGGTGCAATGATGGACGAGATAAATTGACAACGTCATAAAATACTCTTCCAAAGGGAAGGAACTCCTCAATAAATGCAATTCCATTTGTTATGGCGTGGTCCCAACAATCCAGTGGTGAACGTTTCAACAATAACTGCGTTTCCAACTGTTCTGGAGCATCATTCTAACAATCATGATGCCTCCAATGGTCATATTTCTTCTTCATGGTGAAGTGCCAATTTATGTTTTTCTGATATGTCGACGAATTTGAAGTTCTACAAACCTTCCTTTTGCGAAGTTTGCTCTGAAACTTCCCACAATTTCTCTAACTTTTCTTTCTTCTTATTGAGCTTTCTAGCCTTCTTTCCTGAAATTTGAGTCACTGGTTTCCTCTTTCCATTATTTTTTTTATCTCCTCTTGGCATGGTAACTTCGCATTGTGGAGGGTCTTTCATAGGTTTCAAGGGTAATACTTCTTCTCTTTTTGGGGTAGGTGCTCTACTCTCTTGTACAAACATGTGTTTCAAGTCTTCCCGTGTTCTTTCAATTTCGATGTCCAAATATCTGGTCCTTAGTAGCTTCGACTGGTCCTCTTGTTCTTTTAGTAAGTGTGCTATTCTCCTAGCCATGAAATCTCTTAGTTATTTCTTTTTCTATTCTATATCCTCCTCTTCTTGTTTCCTTCATATATGATCTTTCCAAATCCAGGTTTTTCCTAGCAAAATAACAAATGGGGTGATGTTCTCAACAAACTTAATGATCTCAAATTCTTTTTCTGTCGAAGTTCCATGAGCACTCATAGATGTTTGGGTAAGTCTTTCACAAAAGTTTATCAAATTTCCTCTAAATAATCCCATCCCTCCTAATGAAGGAACCATAACAGGCTTTCCCAAAATTTCCCAAGTTTTTGTCATGATATTCATCTGGGTTTCCTCATCTAGAACACAATCTATGTCGAAGTCTACTGTTCTTGTTTCTATGCACTCTTTCTCTTTTAAGATCTCTGATAAGTTGATATCTCTATGATCATTCAATGTTTCTTTCATCTGTAATAATACAATCTTGATTCTTTATGGAGTTCTTTCATATCCTTAGTTTCTTGGCCTATCTCATGGTCTTCTTGTCTCATATTCATCTTTTCAAATTTAGCAATCATTCTAGGGAAATCCAAAACTTTATGGTCCATGGCTTTACAACAAAGACAACTAGGACCTCTATGAGGGCATTCCTTAACAACATGTCATGGTCTTATGCAACTATAACAAAGAGTTAATCCTTTCTTTCTTTTAAATGATCCCCAACCTTTCTTGTACTACGCATTGGGATCACAATAACTAACCTGCAAAAAAATATTTCTAGGATTTTGCATCCATTTGTTAGTCCAAAAATTATTTCTATGTATAGGAATAACATATCTTTCACTATTTCTATTAGATCTATTCATATCAAATCTTATTTCTTCTAGTTGTACCCTAGTTTTCAGACTAGGACCAAATCTATTAAACATACCTAGATCCATTCTTTCAAAATAAAACTTTTCAATTATCTTACCTTTACCATAGCACAAAGCTTCAAGATCTTACCTTTTTTCTTCATATCATACTTCTCTTCTTAGCATAGAGCTTCGAAAGTGTTGGGCCCCAACAACGCCCCCTATATTTTTACAAAATTTAAAGGGCCCCTATTAGAATCTTGATAATTATAATGAGCTACAGAATCAACCTTTTCAAATAGTTCTATGTCTTGGCTTGATTTGAGACAAACTTAAGATATTCACTATAGTATGAAACATTCATTACAAGAGTATATGTCAAAAGTTAGAAAGCAGCATAAAAATCTCAATTTAAACAAAAACGTTAATTTTTATAAAATGTTTACTTTTGTTTAAATTATGATTATGTGTTTATTCTTTTGCTCATTAGCAAGTTTGACTATTTTGAATAATCTTTTCAATACTTCATCAAATTTTATCTTGGTTGGTTTCTCATTTTCATGAAATCATTTGGTGATGTTAATTAATTAAATTATTTTTGCATCGCATTTCAAAATAATAATAATAAAAGAATTATCTATCATTTGTTTGATTTTGTAAAAAACTAAAATTAATATTTTTTATCCATTAATTTGAAGCTTCTAAATCATATTTGAAAACAAATTATAAATAATGTTTGTATATAAGTTATAGTTAATTTAAATTCATTTTTGATTTTTCTAGATTTTGTTTTATTCAGAATATTTAGGTTTCTTTTTGTTTCATAGGTTTCTATTATCAAATATTTGATATGGATCTGATCATGGATTGATTTCATTATCCAAATACGTTCAAGAGGATTGATCCAAAAATAATTTTGGATTTCTACAAATAATTTTATGAGCAACAACAGATAAAATTTGGAAAGGCATCAAGATCAGACACATGAGTTTGCAGAACTAATTGCAGCCAAACCGTGAGGAATTAGAAGAAACGATTGAAAACCCAAAACCAAAATGGACCCATTTAGCTTCCACGAAGATATTTTCCCAAACAAATGCAATATTTGAGAGATATTTGGGTCTCTTTTAGAGGCAAATTTTAGGTGACGAAAATTAATAGTGATGCCCAAATTGTTCATTCATTTTATAAATATATGAGAAAGATCAGAGCCAAAGGGGGATCCAAGAATTAGAGAGGAGGATTTTAATCCTTTCTCTTTTGTATATTATTTCTTTTGTAAACTTTTTTATTTCTTTTCAAATGGAGTAATGGATGGTTGGAAGCTTTAGGATAATGGACAAGTATTTTTAAAGAAGAATATGGAATTCCAGGTTGCTTAATGGATTTTGTCCTGTAAGTAAAATGGTTTTATTTTCATATAATATCTTCATATTCTTTCAATAGTTGATTATGCATTGATTTAAATAGCTTTAGTCTTTTTTATCAATACATGGTTAATTATTATTATTTATATATTAATTTTTCCAATCTTTAAGAGTTTATTATCTAAAACAATTCTTCTAGGACTACAATATGGGCATGTGATTTTGAGAAAGAATATGGGAAAGTAATTTATATTTGGCTTTAGACCTGTGTGATACTTATTCCATTTCATTCTTTCATTATTGTTATATTATGAAAATGTTATAACGGTTGATTTTGTCTTTAGCTTGTCAATCATATGGTGTTTTTATACTGTTAAATGTTATATGATGCCCATAATTTCTTATTCCATTTTTTATGTGTGATCAATCAATCATTTGATTATTATGGAATTTATTTCTAATGTTAAATGATGGATAATATCAATACCCAGAATTGAGTTTTCTTTCGTTCTTAAATATTGGTTATCTTAAGATCACACGATTTTTAATTAGTTGTCTTCCTGTTGTTATTAATTTACTCCAATATCAAATACTTCTTTGAATGTATTTTGGAAGTGCTAGTATTGTTCTGTTATAGGTTTCCCTTAACAACAGTACATGCATGAGCTCATACAACACAGAAAGATAAATACCAGTTTCGTTGATTAGCGACAAGTTATTTGTGTGTTATTTAGTTAAGTTGTTTATGAATGAAATAATGAATGTATGGTTCAGCTTTGAATATCCACATGTTCATGTTTCATTAAATTTTTTGCAAGATTCTTTAAATTTAAAAAAGAAAAACAATAAATATTTTTATGTGCTTTCTTTATCTTCTTCCTAGAAGCAATCATTTTTCCATTAATTTTCATAAGTTTTGGTTAAAACTTGCATCTTGTAAACCATGTAAATAAATGGGACTTGTATATCTTCTTCTTAAATATAACTACTACAGTTACATTAGAGCATATGTACATATATATAGTGTTTAGTAAATAGTTAGTTATTTCTCTCTTTTATTTGTTTCTTTTAGGATTCTTAGATTGGGTAACAGAGCCATTAAACCCGTCAAAACGAGTTACACCAAATGGCTTGGGTTATTTAGACAACCCCGGACCGGACTTGCTCTTCCAGTTGACGGACGGTCAATTCTGCCCATCAAAAAATGGCGCTAGAAGGAGGTTCGAGGTCGATTTAGTGATTAAATGTTTCACCCCTCAATTTTTCATAATTCCATATTTATAAATCCTTCTTATGTATCATCTTATAATGTACTACAAGGCAGGCTAACTATTTGGAGTCAATTTATTCAAATTCTTAATGGCTTCTGCCCAAATCACATCATTGTGTCGGAAGATGCTTTTAATGTCTCACTACCAGTTTTTTCCAACAAGACAACTTATCTCTTTTCAGACCTCACCTTTGATGGTGCAGGGAACACATCTGCAGTAGACCATATTTCTAATTTTTTTTATATGTGTTTAAGACATAAGATCATCGATTCTAATGTTACATGGAGATTGTTTGCTCTCACTTTCTGAGGTCGGGTTAAGGTTTGGTTTGAATCTTTTCAGGCTAATTCTATTCATTCTCTGTCTGAGTTTGTATTTGAGTTTTTATCAGATTATAGCCACTATGATTATGATGAATTATGTGAAGAATTAAGTTGCTTAAGGAAATAAAATGGTGAATCATTCAATGATTTTGCAATTAGGTTCATTCATGTTGGTATTAGATTCCCTTTGAAAGAAATGCCACTTATTAATGAATGTTTTGAATATCTCGTTTCTCTCTCAGACAAGCAAGATCAATTAATTTTTAACCAATCTGAATTGAACACTAACACTCAATCTCAAGATGGTTCAAATTTTCATGTTGATCTTGAAGATTTTGAGGCACCACAATTTTTGTCGACTTCTTTCATTTTGGAAAATCATGAGCCACATAATGCAATTGTCACATCTAATCATTCTTTGCAAACAATGTCTCCTCCTGTTGAACAAGGAACCTTTACTTTAAAAGATGACAGTTGTCCCACTCTCATAGATTTTATAACAGTTTCTAAAGTAAAAGAGGTCGAATGTGAAGTTGATAATCATGTGGACGATAAATCTTCCCCTAATTTAGTTGAACAGATTCATGATCAATCAGTGGGAGAGAAAATCATTAGGCAGACTATTAATCGGCCTTCTATCTCTAGTGATTTGCTCTCAAATTTTCCCTTACATAATGAACCAAATTGTCTCTTAGAAACTGTATCGTATTCTTTAAAAGAGAATACAACAAAGGGTGATTAGTTTATACAAGGAGAGGGAACAAAACCATATTTTGAAACATATATACCTATCATTTCAAGAGATGCATTTTGTCTCCTCAGTTCTTCTACATATTATTCCTTGTACCCCGATATTTTTGATCGTAATGTTGTGCAATTGCATGTTCCATATTGCCTTGGAGATAATTCAACATTATATAATCAGGTACAAAGAGATTACTGAATAGAAGATAAAGAGGAAAATAATTCTACCCATGAACATATCAATTCTTATTCTCATCAATTATCCATGGGTAAATCAAGAAATGATTTGAAAGAGTCTCAAAT
>ML780579.1:871020-887385 GCA_009831015.1 Picea engelmannii
TTTAAATTATGATTATGTGTTTATTCTTTTTCTCATTAGCAAGTTTGACTATTTTGAATAATGTGTTCAATACTTCATCAAATTTTATCTTGGTTGGTTTCTCATTTTCATGAAATCATTTGGTGATGTTAATTAATTAAATTCTTTTTGCATCTCATCTCAAAATAATAATAATAAAAGAATTATCTATCATTTGTTTGATTTTGCAAAAAACTAAAATTAATATTTTTTCTCCATTAATTTGAAGCTTCTAGATCATTATTGAAAACAAATTATAAATAATGTTTGTTTATAAGTTATAGTTAGTTTAAATTCATTTTTGATTTTTCTAGATTTTGTTTTATTCACAATTTTTAGGTTATTAATTTAGGTTTCTTTTTGTTTCACAGGTTTCTATTATCCAATATTTGATACGGATCTGATCACGGCTTGATTTTATTATCTAAATAAGTTCAAGATGATTGATCCGAAAATAATTTTGGATTTCTACAAATAATTTTATGAGCAAAAACAGATAAAATTTGGAAAGGCGTCAAGATCAGACACACGATTTTGAAGAACTGATTGAAGCCAAACCGTGAGGAATTAGAAGAAACGGTTGAAAACCCAGAACCAACATGGACCCATTTAGCTTTCATGTAGAGATTTTCCCAAACAAATGCACGATTTGAGAGATATTTGGGTCTCTTTTAGAGGCAAATTTTAGGTGGCGGAAATTAATAGTGACGCCCAAACTGTTCATTCATTTTATAAATATATGAGAAAGATTAGAGCCAAAGGGGGATCCAAGAATTGGAGAGGAGGATTTTAATCCTTTCTCTTTTGTATATTATTTCTTTTGTAAACTTTTTTATTTCTTTTCAAATGGAGTAATGGATGGCTGGAAGCTTTGGGAGAATGGACAAGTACTTTTAAAAAAGAATATGGAATTCCAGGTTGCTTAATGGCTTTTGTCTTGTAAGTAAAATGGTTTTATTTTCATACAATATATTCATATTCTTTCAATAATTGATTACGCATTGATTTAAATAGCTTTAGTCTTTTTTATTAATAGATGGTTAATTATTATTATTTATATATTAATTTTTCCAATCTTTAAGAGTTTATTATCTAAAACAATTCTTCCAGGACTACAATATGGGCATGTAATTTTGAGAAAGAATATGCAAAAGTAATTCATCTTTGGATTTAGACCTGTGTGATACTTATTCCATTTCATTCTTTCATTATTTTTATATTATGAAAATGTTACAACGATTGATTTTAGCTTTAGCTTGTCAACCATATGGTGTTTTCATACTGTTAAATGTTATATGTTGCCCATAATTTCCTATTCCATTTTTTTTATGTGTGATCAATCAATCATATGATTATTATGGAATTTATTTCTAATGTTAAATGATGGATACTATCAATACCCAGAATTGAGTTTTCTTTCGTTCTTAAATATTGATTATCTTAAGATCACACGATTTTTAATTAGTTGTCTTCATGTTGTTATTGATTCACTCCAATATCAAATACTTCTATGAATGTATTTTGAAAGTGCTAGTATTGTTCTGTTATAGGTTTCCCTTAACAACAGTACAGGAAGGAGCTCATACAACACAAAAAGATAAATACCAGTTTCGTTGATTAGCGACAGGTTATTATGTGTGTTATTTAGTTAAGTTGTTTATGAATGAAATAATGAATGTATGGTTCAGCTTTGAATATCCACATGTTCATGTTTCATTAAATTTTTTGCAAGATTCTTTAAATTTAAAAAAGAAAAACAATAAATATTTGTATGTGCTTTCTTTATCTTCTTCCTAGAAGCAATCATTTTCCCATTAATTTTCATAAGTTTCGATTAAAACTTGCATCTTGTAAATCATGTAAATAAATGGGACTTGTATATCTTCTTCTTAAATACAACTACTACAGTTACATTAGAGCATATGTACATATATAGTGTTTAGTAATTAGTTAGTTATGTCTCTCTTTTATTTGTTTCTTTTAGGATTCTTAGATTGGCTAAGGGAGCCATTAAACCCGTTAGAACGAGTTACACCAAACGGCTTGGGTTATTTAGACAACCCCGGACTGGACTCACTCTTCCAGTTGACAGACGATCAATTTCACCCATCAACAGAAAGTCAAGTAGAATACTGTGCACTAAAGCAACAGATCTACACACATAGATTTATTTTCTTCAGTTCCCAGCAATCATAGTTTCATGTCCTGACAATAGAACCATTTGTTGGCATAGGGGTAGACCCAAGGTTCAATTCTTCAACAACGCAATAAACAAACCCTAACTACCATCCCTTTTGGCAACACCTGCGAAGCAGATGAAGTCTCATCCGAGGTAGAGGCAGGGGGGGTTGCTGCACTCAGATGTATGCAACCTAGCTAGGACACAGATCTATGATTACAATACCTTAATAGAGCACTTAGCAGCTAACATTCATCAACATGTAACCCTTATTCACATCGCAGATTGAAATCCTAGTTACAGAGCAGCGCAATATTCAACAAGATATAATACATCCATCACTTAGCACATAGAAATAGATCATATCTAGAATTCATTCACATTACTAAGCACTAAGATATTATATCATATGCATTTAACATATATCATTTCACTAAGAATACATCACATCAATAACATAACAACTATAATGCAAAAATAAACCACATCACATGATATACGTGGTTCACCCCAGTGTGGGGATACGTCCACTAACTCTTCTCTTCTTTATTATCTTCTTTCAATATTCTACAAGCACAGAGCCATGGGAACCCACTCCACATAGGACAGGAGATCTGCACGCACCTCACCAGATCCTCCTTCCCCGAGCTAGGTTTAAGCACAAAGCCTTCTTATAAACAATATTCTTACAATCACTTTCCCTTAGATCTGCAAGTTCTTAACACACAATATGCATAAATCCTCTAGCTCTGCACTAATCCGATTCTAATAGATCTCTCCTACTTACATCACCTAGATTTTTATTTATACATTACAAAAGGGCCTAAACATGGGTAAACCCATGGGTCGACATCCCATACATGTTACATAAACCCTAAACCCAAAATATTCCCTAAGAAGGGGATGAGATCCTGTGATCTCTTCTTCGCCTTGCTCTCTACCTTCGACCAACCTGTCGAAGTCCCAAAATTGGTCAAACGTGACCAAGGTTCTCCAAAACTTGGTCAAGGGCCAACAATCGATCTGATGCACACTCAATTAATGGTAAACATGATGGCAGTTGTTTCAAACTCAAACCAGAACATGCATTCACCTTTCAAGAAATCCACAAGATGGTGCAAAAAACAAAACGATAAAGAGAGGTAATGATAAAAATGATTTATTCAACAATGAGGGACCATCATTAACCAACAAAAAATGAATTATTTTTGATAGAGGTATAGGGAAATGAGAAAGGAGGGGCATGGATGTAGACTTAGGTCTTAACAAGATGCAATTAAATAAAAGTTGGATGATAATAGGAATGATATGGTTTAATTATTTTGTACTTTTAATTCATGCTTTTAGTTTCATGTAAGCACCCTGACCAAGTTTGTGTTTCCCATTTTTTTCTAGTCCATCCTTTGTTGCTTTTGACGTGTCTTGGAGCCTAGAAAATGTTTGCAATAGGTTTTATATCAGGAATTTTATATAGAAATAAAAAAAAAAATCATCATATTAAATTCAAATTATAATATAACTTCTTGTTCTAGCTGGCATATTTCCTTATTTTCTCATTTTCTTCTTCTTTGCATCCTCTAATAGATTCTTCTACTCAATCTCATAAATCATCAGAGGAATCTCATACTAAGGTTTTTTTTGCAAATGAACGTTATATTTGTCCCTCATATATTTCAAATATGTATCGACCAATGAGGTGACTCCAATTTTATTGAAGGAATCCCTAAACAAGTTGACCAAGTGGTCAATAATATCCTTTTTTTAATTGGTATTTTGAGCATTCCACGATGTGTGTATGGTGGGCCAAAAAACATCTAAGGCCTTGTCATTCATATGCTTAAAAAACATGTTGTTTCCTGTGGAACAATATGATCATTAAATTAAAATAATCATAGAGATGTATGTTTCAATCAGATAATAGGAAATAATTAAGACATTCATTAATACCTATAATTTTTTGTATCTTGATTGAAACAATGTTCTCACCCAACAACTTTGTAGAATCACCAATTTCTTCAACTCCACCATAAAGTGATTAGTCTGGTGTGCACTACATCAAGGGGTGTCATGGGCCCCATAACTTTCAATCATATTAGTCACAAGTATATTAGTCACATGAGGAGAGACAAATATCCTCATGGGTATTGGCTCATGGGAAGACGTTGTCATGTTTGAGCATCAATCCTAGCAACACCATACTTAGGAGAAATCTATTGAATTTTTTTGAATAAATCATATAAAAAATAAAACATATTTTATTCAGATCATATAAAAGTAGAAAATAAAAATTCATAAATGAACATATGCGATAAATAACCCTTTTAAAAGATGTCACTTATGATAGTTCATTTTATTTCATCTGTCAAAACTCTACATCTTTATATTTTCTCCTCTGTTGTTTGATTTATTAAGTTCACTATTTTTTTCATCATGGTCCTTTTAATTGTCTCAATTAGGTTCATTTCAAACATATCATAACCATTTCCCACATTTTCAAGTACACAAGGTGTTGACAACTACACATATCAACAAAAAAACAAGTTAATTCAATTATAAAATCACTAATAAAATTCATTTTAAATGAATATGGATATTGTTAGTTTTTTACCTTCTCCAAGGCTGGTTCCTTTCCATGATCACTCTTCCACAATATAAGAATGACGACATATTAAAATTTTACCTTATAATATGAGAAACATGATATTTTAAAATGAATGTTAAAGATAAAAAATAAGAATCAATTAAATAGAGGTTGGTTGAAGTTATGGTGTCAACATCCATATTATACAATGGATCGACAAAAAATTTCATTCAACTTCCAACGAACACCATTCATATGCGCATAATTTTTCTAAATCCACAACTCTACTATAAATGCGAAAAAAAGCATAAAGGGAAAAAGGCTTGAAAATGCATGAAACGGGGCATGATGAAAAATGCACACCCGGGTCTTAACAAACCTCCAATTTGAGTGATTCAATTTTCTAAGTGTGTCTTGGATTATTTTATACTTTTATACATATTTAGTGTTGAGTTTGCAAATAGAAAATTGGCTATTGTGTAAAAGAGGAAAACTCTACCTTGTAAATTGAGAGACCAAATCAGTAGAAAATGCCCTAATGGAAATGCATGCCCATGATTCTACATAGTTTCCAATTTAGTGATCTAAGATTTGGGGTGAAGTTAATAACTTTTTTAATATATATATATATATCATCCAAAGTGCATTTTCAAATGAAAAATGACTTTTACATGGAACCCAAATTCAAGACCTTTTGTTAAATGCAAGGTAAAACTAGATTACTATAAAATGCCTAGGAATCATATAACCTCCAAATTGAGTGATAAAATTTGCAGAGTTTTTATTTTATCATGTTACACATATTCATACTCTAGTTATTCATTTTGAAACCAAAAACCCTCTACTATTCATAAAGTTTAAAAACGACTTTGTAATTGAAAAACAATGCATAAAGGAAAAAATGCTTAAAAATGAATGAAACCAGGGCATGATGAAAATGCATGCCCAGGTGTTAACACACCTCTGATTCCCATATGTATTGGACATATGGAATTTAAATGGGATGGATGGATGGATTCATAAGAACAATACAATAAAGAATACAAGGTATTCCTATTATAGCTTCATAAAATACTTAGGACAACTTCATGCTTAATAAATTCAACAATTTCATAATATTTATGCATTCATTTAGTCATATCAAATGTACAAGGGAAATAATTATTCATTTATTATGAATAAAATTCCAATCACATGAAAACCACCATACATTAACAATGGAAATTATTTCAAATTATGCATAAGGATTACATTAATGAGCAAACCATATCTACAATGTCTAAAGAATAGGTATGACTTTACATGGAGAATACAATCAAGTACAATAAAAAAATATAGACTGATACGACCATGGTGAACGAATATCTATAGGCCCTCTGTCCTCTTATCATAATCTATCTCTTCTTTTTTGAGATCTATTGATCTAGAAAACTTGAGAACAAGTTACACTTTGATTCCCAAAATTGTTTGCCCATCAATAATGCACATTGTTTATCCTTTGTAGATATAATTGTATGCAAAACAAAATTTTCAAAGGTATGACTACTTATTTAATATTTAAATTTTTTGTCTTGGTAAAAATTATTGTACATGAAAAATTACTCAATACAATCTTCCCTTAGGGATATGGGCAGGTGCGACTCAATTTGCCTCATCTTCGCAATGGTAATTTAGCAAATTGACACATTATTTTTCAATTTTTACCCATCAGATACTTATGATCATTCAAGTTTCTTACCACCTCATAAAAATTAGTGTATTTATCATAAACTAGGGGAGGTAATTTTATGCAAATCATTTTTAGATTGTGCAACAACTAAAAATCCTCTACCAACAATTCTACTACATATTTCCCCTTCAAGGTATCATCAAGATTTTTGAAATTCTTGTCTCTATTCCTCCTGTCTTCTCATAGTTTCTGATAATTTTCCATTGGATAGAAATCCCCATTTGAATTCTAGAATGATGGTAATTCTTGCTTGATGACATCACTAAAAATCTTCTTAAAAGTAGATATTTTCCTCATAAGCTCATGGCACTTAGTTTTCTCACTTCGCAGCAATAACATTTTTGTAATGACTCTTTTAGCATCGATTAAAATAATATTTCTTTCATTGACATGTAAATCCTTCAACTTTTTTGTTCCTCAAGATGTTCCAGGTTGTCAATGGAACAATGTCGAGGCACCCCGACGACTGAGACTTAGGGCGAGACTTAAAGCGATGCTTGTAGTAATTGAAATTATGAAAAATTGTAGGTACTTTTTTCTCTCTCTTATAAAACTCTCATTACTCAAATAATATAAGTCCATATACTCAAAACATTCAACTCCATAAGGCATTTGTCCATGAATGTTTCAGATAATTTGATTTTAAGAGTGGGGAAAATGGTGAGTTGGAAGAAATACAAGATACGAATAGTAGGCATTGGAGATAATGAATATTATATCTTATGGATATAGAATAATGTGATAAGCAAGTAATAATTTAGAAATTCTAACACATATAACAGATCATTAAATAAAACATCAAATAGTTACATCTTCTAATATCTAAATCCATGGAGGTACCCTCTGCACATCATTAAACATATGAAGAAATCACAGGAAGTGGTCATTTGTTAAGAGGAAATCACTTTAGTATCATAATAATTCAACACACAGTAACACCGAACATATCATATAACTTGTTGCTTGATATTTTATTAATGGGGATCTGATACAAGAAGCAAAAAATGAGAAGGGTGGATTTTACAAGAACACATGCAAAAAAAGATAAGAGACTAACTGAAACATAACACATGGGATGAGTCTCATGAATATTGAATCCTTAACTATCTATATATGCTTGAGGATGGTGATCAAATAGCTCTGGTTGTAAGAAAATATTAAATTGACCAAAGTTCCAACCCTTACAAAATGAGCATTCTCTTCATTTTGTCCTCACATTATCTTCAAATATGCTTCTCGATACCGCTTACTACTTCTTGATTTCATATATCCATTAATATTACTTCTTATAGAATTTTTACAAGTGGAAAAAGTTATGACACAAAAATATTCTTCAATAACTGATTCTTATTGGGTCTGCCTAACACTACTTGACCCTGCTTGTCTTCCCGGGGAAATATTGAGAAACTGACACATATAATGCCATGAATTTCCTATGGGATAGTCAATCTTTTTCACATTTCTTACCATTTCATCAATGTTAGTGTACCTTTCATCTGATGCTTTGTGAAAGTTCTTGAAAATCTTGTTGAATTGATGAAAAATCTTGAATTCCCCTACGAGCATGTCCATGATATCATGTCCTACCAGGGATCTCGTCATCTTGTCAAAAGTTTTATCATTATTTCGATTATACTCCAAAATATCTACATACCATTTCTTAGAAATAAAATCTCCATCCCTTTCCCAAGGAGGGGATAACCCAAGAACGATGAGATTCTTGAAAATTGTCTTAAAATAAGACACCTCCCCTGATATCTCCTACAACCTAATCTCATCATTTTTTAGATGCCTCCTTTTGTTGAGGACCTTCTTGGAATAAATGATGATATTGGTCCTATATTTAACATTTATGTCTCTAAGATGCTCTTTAGTTCTGTTATTTAAGAATTTTATGATTTTGTTGGAAAGGTTAGGTTTATCTTCTAGCCTAGATTTTACTTGAGTTATTCATGTCTTAGTTTATTTCACTAGTTCCAATTCATCTCCCATGAGAGAAAAATGTTCCCAATGATCATTTATTAGGGAAGATATTTCATCACAACTTACATGTTTTGTTTCTCTCAACATTGTTTTCCTTGTGGATATGATCTGTAGTCTTTCTATTTCATTCAGGGCTTCATCTTTGTCTAGGATCAACTTAGACAAGAGTATTTCCCTAATTATTTCTTGTTCTTCCAACTCGACAATATTGTAAATTTCGTTTTTCATATATGTACTCATATTTCCTACTTCCCTTTCCTTCACGCCGAGATCGTTCATTAGGTTAGCCAAGCCTTTTGTGGGATCAATAACATGGACTGATTCCTTTGCTTGCATTGACATTATGTTTGGGTGATTTTTTTGAATCTTTAGTAATTCATTTTCTATTTTAAGTACTTCGATCTCTCTTTGTAACTGCATATTTTATGCATCGTTCTCCTTTAATTGGAGGAACGACTACTCCTTTTCGTCAAAGCTAGCCTGTAATTATAGTGTTTGAACATGATGGGATTAATGCATATTCAACGTCTTATTCAATGATTTGATGTATGTATCCTTCTTATTTATTATATCCCCTACTACAGTGGGATATTTAGGATCTATTCCCAAGGATATTATCTTTTTTTATAGCTCTGCAATCCTAGTTTGATTAAACTTGGTTGCTATTTTTTCCTTCCTCAACTGCTTGTGAATTTTTAAAGAAATTTATCTCATTTCCCTCTCACTGGAAAGGAATTCCAAACTCCCTGATACAACATCTCACTTACTTTTTGATGAAAATCAATCAGGTTAGGAGATCAAATACCTTTTGTTTTAAAATTGATCTGATTTACTTTGTAGTTTGTTCGAGAAAACATTTTTTTCACCTTTTATTCTAAAAGTACCAGATTAAACATGCCTCCCTGATGATCAACAATGTTCAATAGCTTGGTCAGTGGGGAATATCCTCTTCCCACTAAAGGATACAAATCCATTTGTGATTCCTTGTTTTGTACTTTTATATCCCTGTAATGAGAGAATATAGTGGGTGGATTATCTCTTAATTCACTATTGGTTTTGGATTCCTTGAATGATCCAACTAAGAGAAAAGCTGATGATAAATGTTTTATAGTGATAGGTGGCCCTTTAGGTTCTATCTCTCCCTATATTATTTTCAACACACCTTTCTCTTGAACTAAAAACTTCATGAATCTATATTCTTCTTGTTCTTCCTCTTCTTGATCAATCTATTTGATATTCTTGCTATGATGTTCATCTTCCTCTAAATCTGATTGAGGGTATGGAAATGGAAACTTGATGGCTTTACCAGCTGAAACCAAGCTATCTTGAGATGATAAAACCATCAAGAAAGGAGTCTCATCTCCAAAATATCTCTGACTTCTCCTCAATAAAACATGTTAGTTGTCTTCTTTAGTATTCCTCTTGGCTCATTCTTATATATATAACTCATAGATGAAACCACTCCATGAGGTTCATATTCCTAGTTTCTCTCTTTTCCAAGGTCCAACTAGTTTATAATTTCTTCATCTTTGACATGGGATAGTCTTTTTTATACCAGGAAGGGGCCAACTTCTTAGGGAGATGCAAAAGTAACTTTTTTTTTGTGCTGGCCAAAAAGGAAATGGTCCACTACTAATATTTTTCTGATATTTTCCAGGTCCATCATCTTGGGCATGAGGAAGGATGGAAGTTTGAATGGTTCATGTGAAAAACCATTCACTTTGATAATAGTATGATACTACATGAGGTATCAGTCTCTAGTTCTGGTATCTTTACTCAATTGTATGAAGTGCCTCATCTATGGGAGTACTCTTAGGAAAGGGGAACCATATATGAGTGTATACATGGATTTCATGCAGTGATCAACATAATGGATAAAACCCCTATTTTTTTTTTTTTTTAACACTATGAGGTCATTGCACCATCGATTTGAGTTTTCCTCCTTTTTCAACAATTTCTATTCCCCAACTCCTAAAGTAGGAGTGATTCTAAGAAAGAGTGAGGTATAACATATATGATTGCTATCTAAAAAAATGAGTACTTGGGATATTTTCTAATTGGACTTGGATGGAATCTTTTAAGAATTTGAAAAATTCAAATTTCAGTGGAGACATGGAATCTGATGACAAAAGGAGAGAAAAAAAAATGCAAGAGTGGTATTGTCCATTATTCTATCATGATCCTAACCTAATACTTGATACAATACTTCTAGAGCATGTTGAATGTTTTATGGGAAAATGTTGAATGGGAAATTAGTTGAGAGAGTTAGTAATAGAGAAATTGGGGATAAAATACTTTGGATCAAATTTTCTTTGTCAACTTGGGGGAGCTTCTGGTATGCAATTTCTAGGGTGTGTTGTTCCAGGCTCTTTGTGGGTTCTTTTGGGAAGAAGAGCGGTTTGGAAAGGGTTTGTGGTGATAGATTGAAAATAACATATTATGTTTCATAGGATAGCATCTTTCACTCAGGGGATAAGTAATTCATGGCACACCAATGGACAATTTCAAGAAAATTGAAGGTTTTTGGGATGCTCGAACGAATTATGTTTGATTCTCATAGGTGCATATAATATTGGCCACATCTAGAATTTTATTATGAAAGACTGATGATTTTACTTAACTCAGAGATATACAGGGTTGGTTAATAAATATCACTATCCCAAGCAATTAAGGGGTTATTATTCTCAGGAATTTTCTTGGAAGGTTGGAACTTTTTAGGGTTCGAAAAAAATGTCATTAGGGAAATTGAAAAATACAAAGGAAAAGTGAACTGAAAGGGACCAAGGGGGTCACAAGTTACCTTGAAATTAGTTTACAGGAGACAATGAGAGTAGCTTCTTGAAATTCTCATTCGGTTGAAAATGGAGAGTGGGTTCTTTGGAACTTTGGAACAAATAATATTCTTTGGGCCTGATCGGATTTTATATTTGTATTATCCTTTTATATTTCTATACATCAACCTTTAATTTGGAAGAATAATTTTAACAAAATCTTGAACTTTTGAGTGACATCATGCTAATATCATTATGGTCCCATAGACATGTGGCAACTTTGGGTTGGCTCTAATGAGTGACCTATTAGCATGCAAGGTTATTCCTAATTTTTTGAAGAGTACCAGGTGGACTATTGAAGTGAATTCAGGTGTTGTTGAATGGTTGGACAAACATGTAGTGATAGTGATCGGATAAGTTGTTAGGAAAAACTAGAATACCTCTATTGAAACCCAATGATAATGGTTTAACTCTCCATATTCTTTCCATGGGACACCATTCACTTCTCAACATGTGGCTCTCGAAACCACCATGATACCTGATATGTGTGTTAACCCTCATGCACTTTCTCCATGTGAGATTGACTTTTCACCATAGACTGGGCTCGCTTGCAACCGTTGGATTATTGGTCCTCACATCTTTACTAACACTCATCTCTTAATCCTTTGTCGCATTATATAACCCATATTTGAAAGGGGACTAAGCCTATTTGAATTGAAACTACCCCTTTTTAAGTTACCAATAACTACCCATTGTAACACACCCAACCACCCACAGGTCGGGTATGCTAACCACAAATACCTCCCCTACTCTAATTTTAAATAATAGGGAAATGCATGAAATATTCATCTGCATTGATCCAGATTCATGTTAAACAAAACATATATGAAGCAGAGGACATGAAAAATAGTACACAACAAACATGCATACTCTAAACATATCTAATTCAACAATAAATAAATACACGGCGGAAATAATTCATACACAGGTTAATAATACCATGAAAGAGAGAACTTATATTTTATAGATGAGAACCATTGATTGGCTACATACCAAGGACATTCCACCCAAACGTAGACATTGTTGTTCCATGTATCAACATCAATGTCACCCCCAAGCCAGGGACATTAATCCATAGGGATGGTTCTCGAGTGTTTCTCGGCTTCCCAAACTAGTCAACACTCAGCTCTCATAGGATTGCCAACACCCATAGAAATCCAAGTGCCAATGTCTCTTCTACCTAGCTTGCAAAACCCAAGAAAATGGACCCCCACCTTTCTCTGCCATGGAGTCCCTCAATAATTCCTTCTCCTTCCAGGGCTCTCATGTAGCTAGTCCATAATCTCCATGCCGGGATGCTTAGGACTCACAGTTGTGAGAAAATTTAGGCACTGGCCAAAACATCTAAGATATGAAGGACTCGTTCACAATTGGATTTCACTAGCAATCTCTACATCCAACAAAACTGTGTTTGTTCTTCAATAGTCTAATTTTCTTTACCAAGCCAAACACGAATGACGAAAATGAGTGTGGTGAACAATGAATGGAGTGAAGTCTCCATGAGAGGTGTGAAACAATGAAAAATTAGGTGAATGAATTGGTGAGGGAAGAGTGAAGTGACCAATGGAAAAATGAGGACATGAATGGGAGTGAGAGCGAATGAAAATGACAAAACAAATGAAAGAATCAATGAATGAGAGAATCCCCCCAATAGACCAGGGACAAGTTTATGTAATTTGTGGGGATCAAGACCCTCTTGTCCTTCCCCCAAGAATCTCACGTAAGTGTCATTCTCTATTAAGAAAAAATGGAGAATAAAATATAAAGTAAAATGCTTAGCCCCTCAAGCCCCCTCTTTTGTGGAATCATAGCCCCATGTAAATCTTGTCCTTGTCCATCTAGTAGCCAACGAGGTTTTTATTATTAATAATGATCAAAACATTACATTTCTTGGGCACACTGGCCTTTTAATAATTGTTTGGGCACTCTTCCCTCTCAGCAGTGTAACAATACATTATTTAATAGGGGGGTCATAACTCAGGGTGTTACATCCCCTCCCCCTTATTTTGGCACTATCCTCAGTGCATATACAAAAATGAATAAAAATTCCAAAATTTATTCAAAAAGTTGTGGCTACTTTTCCTGCATGGAATCCTCATGCACCTAGGTAGCTTCTTCAGGACCATAACAGGTCCACCAGACTTTTACCAGCTCTATAACTCGATTCTGGAGTATTTTGACTTTTTTGTCCAATACTCACACTAGATGGACTAGAAATTATCCCTCTTTCTCTACCTAAATCATATGCCAATCAATAACATGGTTAGGATCTTGTACATATTTCTTTAGAAAAGAGACATGAAATACATTATGCACATTCATGGAAGCAAACAATGAAAGCATGTATGCAACTGGCCCTATTCTGTCAAATATCTCAAATGGACCTTAGAATCTGGCTGCCAACTTTGTATAGCTACCCAACTTCAAAGAGATCTTCTTGGGATTCACTTTCAAAATCACATGATCCCCCACATTAAATTCTCTTAGTGTCCTATTCTTATCGACATAAAATTTCTGTCTATCTTGAGTTGCCTTTAAATTTTGCTTAATCTTAACCATCTAGTTTTCCATATCCTTGAGCAACTCTGGCCCAAGTACCACTCTATCTATTGGGTTTTCCTAGCTTACTGGAGTACTGCATTTTCTACCATACAAAGCTTCAAATGGGCTCATCCTCAATGAATCTTGATACCCATTATTTTAGGCAAACTCAACCAAGTGCAAGTAATCTTCCCACTTAGATGGCTTATCCATCACATACATTCTCAACATGTCTTCAATTACTCAGGTGACCCTCTCTATCTTTCCATATGATTGTGGATGGTATGTTTTGATAAAGTTCATATTTGTACCAAATCCTTTAAATAATCCCTTCCAGAAATTTGAAGTAAAATTTGTGTCTCTGTCGGAAAAAATTGTCCTAGGTATTCTATGCAACCTAGCAATTTACTTCATTTAAATTTCCGCAATATTAGTTGTTGTATGAGTTGTTTTCACATGAAAAAAATGAGCATAATTTGTCAATTTATCAACCACTACCATGATTGAATCGTTTTTCCTAGCTTTGTTCGACAACTTTGTTATAAAATCAATGGTTATCACTTTCCATTTATTCTCTGGGATTGGTAATGGTTGTAGCAAACCCGATGGGTGTCTATGATCAAACTTCAGTCTTTGACATTCCATACATCTAACAATGTAATAAGCAACATCTTTTTCATCCCCAACCAAAAGAATTGGCTTCTTACTATTGTAATTGTTTTTTGTTAACCAAGATGTCCAACATATGCAACATTATGCATTTCCTTTAATACCAAATTCCTAAGTTCTCCAGAACTAGGAACATAATTCTATTTTTATGCATAATTAATCCATATCCCTTCATCTCATACTCTTTCATTTTTTTTGTACATCCTCTTGCTGTAAGCTTTCCTTTACCTGTAGGTAATGCTGATTTGTAACAACAACATCTAAAAATTTTCTCTTCAATTCTGACTGATGCATACTAATAGTTGTAGCATGCATGAGATGTACTCTTCTACTAAGTGCATCGACAAATTTATTTTATTTTCCTTTGATATGTTTGATATCAAAGTTGTATTCACTTAAAAATTCCAGCCATATTGTTTTCCTAGCATTCAAAGTTGGTTGTTCAAAAAGATACTTCATACCACTTTGATTTGTTCTCAATTCAAATCTATTTCCCATGAGGTAATGCCTCCACATATTCAATGCATGAACAATGCAAACAATATCCAAGTCATGTGTGGCATAGTTCCTCTCATGTTCCTTAAGCTTTCTGGACTCATAACCGATGAAATTTTCATTTTGAGTGAGGACTCCACCAAGTCCATCCTTACATGCATCTGTACATAGCACAAAACTTTCATCTAGGTCAACAATATTTAACACAGGTGCACTAGTGAGTAACACCTTCAAAAAATTAAAGTTCTCTTCAAATTCAGATGTCCAATCAAATTTAATTCCCTTATTTTGCAAATAAGTGATGGGATAAGAAATCATAGATAACCATGCTATAAACCTTATATAGTAACAACTAACCCCATAAAATATATGACTTCTGAAACATTCCTAGGTGCTGGCCATCCTCTAATGGCTTCAATGTTCTATGGATCCACTACCATACCTTGTTCTGAAATAATTTTCCCTAAGTAATGGATCTGTTATTGATAAAAAGAACACTTACCCATATTGGCATACAACTGATGTTCCCTCAGCACTTGCAATACCAATCTTAGGTGATGTTCATGCTCTTCCTCGGTGATATAGATTATTTTCGGCATTAAATGAGTGTAACGACCCCTTCGTTATGTATATGAATAGCGAAGTTCAATAGGATTTTCTTTTTCTTTTTCTTTTAACCAATAAGAAATTAACAACATCACCTAATTCATATCAATGCAAAAACACAAGACATCATAACTAAGGTGACACATGATCAGAATATAAACAAACTCTATAATATCATTGCGGAACGAAATTGCAAACCATAATGCCAACCAATCTCATCATATTATCACCAATAACAATAATTTTGCCGAATATAAAACTGCTTCTACTTTACCATTAAAACCATACCATTGCCACTTGCCCGCTTCGGAGACGTCCCTCGCACTGTGCCTCTTTCCTCGCTCCGTGCCACTTCCGCTTTCCGACCAAAGGAAGCTCACCAGTACCTCCCAGCCAACGCTAGGGGTACTCTTCTTCCCCCTTATCCCCCCGAGCCGCAAAGGGGCCACACAAGAACCAGAGATAAAATAACATCTCAGCTCGCCTCCACGGCTGAGCTACCACTCCAAACACAGCTGAGATATACCCAACTCCTCACAAGCAACCCGTCAAGCCACAATTCGGTAGCGTAACGTTACACTCACCATTCCTCCCCCTTTCTTCCTTCCTTTCCCCTCCTTTTATAGAATTTTGAGACTGACCTAAATCATAAATCATTAATTAATTAATTTTTAATGACTAACCCTCTAACAGTCTCCGCCGTCCAAGTGTCACACATGCCTCTGGTTCTCCA